>CAOKZL010002716.1:0-162119 GCA_948472985.1 Iguana delicatissima | reverse complement strand
TTGTGTGACTGGGAGAATAATAGCAGCCATTTATCTCCCAGTTCCTGCTTCACTACAGCCGTGTGTGTGTGTGTGTGTGTGTGTGTGTGTGTGTGTGTGTGGCACAGAGTGCCCAACCTCTTTCCTTTCTGAGAAAGTTAGCAGTGTAGGAGAGCTGGCAGGCTGCTTCCCCCAGTTCTTGCTCTCCAGCTGAAAAATGTGGATGGCTAAGTTTGGATCAAACAAAGTGCTGCAAAACTCTGAGCTTTCAAGTTCTCTGGAACCCTTAATCAAGTGAGGTGGTATAAAAAACCTGATTCAATTGTTGTTGCGCTCTTTTTATTTTAATGAATTTTAGCTCTATTTTTTAAAAGAAAAATGTGTTGTGAGCCACTTTTGGTCTCTTATTGTGAAAGAAGTGGGACAGTAGGTGTATAGATCAATAGATAGATACATAGACAGACAGAGCATAGACAGACAGGAAGAAAGGAAGAAATAAAGGCCAGCATCCTGCTGGTGACTTATACTGGTGTAACATGCTTTAATCTGTTTTCTTTCTTTTGTTTTAAGATTGTTTAATCTCATTTTAATCTTTGTATTTTGTAGATTTTTAATGATTTTTTAAAATCTGTTGTAAACTGCTTTCAGTCCCTGTGATAATGGGGCTTCCCATTATCTAGGCTTATCAAAGGGAGACGCTTCTCTCTTCAGGTAAACCAAGGGTTAATGAGATGTTGGGATTACATCAAGGGTCACAGGGTGAGAGTTGACCAACCAAAAGGAAAGGGTCAGCATCACAGGTCACAAGGTGAGAATTGACCAACCAAAAGGAAAGAGGCGGGCATCTTGGAGATGCTTCCAGATCCTTCCAAGGAGGAAAATATAAAACTTCTGAGAGGCCATGTGGCCAGAGAGACACAGAGAGAGAGAAAGAGAGAGAGGAGAGCTGGTCCAGTTGAGCTGGCAGGCATGCTGTGTCTCCTGGACCCCCCCCCCCCCCTTTAGACCATCTACGCCTATAACCTAATTGTGGGTAACTAGAAATAAGTAGTTAGTCGCGTTAGGGCTAATGTTGTTATTTTGGGAATTGGCTGATCTTAAGAATGTATCTGTGCTGTTGTATCTGTTTTGTAAATTCTTGTAACTAAGTGCACCTGGGAGAGGGGAGTCTCCCAAATATATATTGTTTATTTGACTTTATTAAAATAATTCCACACTTTGCTTCTCTCCATTCCCACGCCAGGGTTGGCACACGCTACATAGGACCTCTCTCACTCAGGGGAAAGAGGAGGGGGAAGATCCTTACGCTGTACACTGTAAGTTCCTCCTGTTCTGTCTAAGTAATTCATAATTCAGGGGGGTGGTGGCAGCATACCGATAGAGTTGGGGAGATTGCCAGTCGTTCCGAGCGTGGGAATCAGCTTTGGGAGGCTGGCAAGAACCCTAGTAAAACACTGGGAGGGAATTTCCCAGTTTTGCAAAGGTGGAAGTCCACTTAAGAGACTGGAAATAAACCTACAGTGTCACAGTCCCAAACTGGGAGAAAAATTCAATAGAAATAAACATAGTAACAACAGATATCCTAGTTATGGTGGCTAAATAATTTCCTCAGACATTGGGCACACCTTTTGGCCCAGGTACACCAAACCCTTCCAACATTCTACAGATGAAAACCAGCACACATGTTCCCACGCAGCCTGAGATTGTGATCAAGACTGACAAAGATTATTAATGAGGAAGAAGAGACAAACTAGAAAAGGCTGCAGCATTTGCTTCTGCCTTAGTCTATAGGGAAGGGCCAGGTCTCATCCCTCCTCCCCTCTCTGCCTGAGTTAACGGATTGCAAACTGCAGTTGCACTTTAAACTTAAGGGCCTTTCTGCAGTACATTGTTATAGTGCTATTCCACTTTCAACATCCTATGGAACCCTGGGGTTTGCAGTTTAGGGAGGAGCATTTAGAGTTCTAAGCAGAGAGCTCTTTGGCCTCTAGTAAACTACAAACCCCAGAATTCCACAGGATGTTGAAAGTGGAATAATAGCACTATAACAGTGTAGTGTGGGAAAGCCCTTAGTTTGCAGCAATGGAAGTAGACTGAGGACAAAGGGGGAAAGTGGGAGGTAGGAGGGATAAACTGGGACATTTTCAAAGCAAATGGAAAAAGTGGGATGACAAGGGATTAACTGGGACAGTTGGAGGGCATGGTGCCCTTGTGAGTGGGGGAAAGACAATCTCCTTCACAAATTAAGCAAGTTGTCACGGGACACAGGATACTGTTGCCTGCTGCCTCATGTCTGTTACTACCTCACTGGACCCTGGCCAAATTTGGAAAGGTCACTGTGATTGGTGAAATAATGCTGCAATGGGTGTGTCTGATGTTTACCTGGATGCGTGGGTATAAAGTCCATGCCGAGCCTTTGTTTACTGTTCCGGACCTCACTTTTTTTTTAAAGAGAGTTTCCTGCACCCTGCTATAGCAGAACTTTTCATCATTAATATTTTTATACTTAATAAATTTGGTCTCTAGCCTTTGAACCAAGAAACGTCTGGTCATTTTTGCCTACTTCTCAGAAAGCTGTCCTTCTCAGGGGGTGTAGAGGTGACAGATTTGGCGCCCAACGTGGGGCCGGAGAAGCGGGCAGGGGTTGAGACGCCTGCATCAGTCCCCCTGCCTAGGGGACCAGGCGGAAGGAATCCTCTGAAAACCGACTGATCTGGGGCGGGCATCAATCCTTCATGCCAGGCGCCAACGTCCCACTTGTGATGGGCGGGAGTCATCGGGGATGCTCCATCAACGGCAGAGACGAAGCCTTCCTTCCTGATTCAAAAGGCTGAAATTTCGCCAGGGTTGAGGTTCGGAACCTATAGGAGCCTGTGATCCGCCTCACCCTCTGGGTACTGAAAAAGGTTAGGCACGTCCCCCTGAGACCTGGGCCTGAGATTAGTTTGGCAATTCCCCTGCTTCAGCCTTGTTGAATGAGTGTGCGTGTTTGAAGTATGTTTGAGACGCCGAAACATTACTGGCGAAGCGAGTGTGGAGCTTTGCCCCGCGGCTTTCATTTTCTCGCGAGAGGAATAGCCGGGAATAAGCGAAGCGATTGCTGTCTTTTCTGTTTGTAATTTGTTGCTTGTTCTTGCGTTTCTTGTCTGAAGATCTGTGTTTTTCATGTATTTTGCACTTAACTTGTAATAGCAGAGAGATGGGGTCGAACAGTTCAAAACAGAAAGAGATGAGAGATAAGAACCCAGGGGTGGGCTCCCCCATCACTCCCTTGCGTTGTGTCTTGCAGAATTGGAGGGAAGTGGGGAAAGGATTGTCTAAAAAGCAGATGATAAAGTATTTGGCTGAAACTTGGCCCCGGTAGCAGCATCTTGGGTTGTCTCAGTGGACACAAATGGGACATTTGATAAACTAGTATTGCAAGCGTGGATTAATTGGTTAAATTCTGTTGGGAGATCGTTGAAGAGAGATACATGAGAGTTTTTAAGAATTCCGGATTCTCCCCCTCATTGACAGTACCAAAGGCAGTTATGGCCCTTGTCCCAGCAAAATTTAAAAGAGATAGCTGGGACCTGCTAGATTATCTCCCTCCTCCTCCTTATCCACAACCAGCTGACCAAATGGCTGTGGGATGGCTGATTTCCCTCCTCCACCACCCATAAATCCAGGTGGTGCTGGAGAGAACTGGCTTGGAGACAATGCTCAGGCATCCTCCTCCATTGCAGCCCACTGTGCCCCCTAGTGGCTCAGTGGCAGACTAGTCCAGATCCTCAGTCTCTAAGAAAATGGTATAGCTTTGAACCAGCATGCTTCCTCTGGAGGGGCCTAAATCCCAACAAGTAGCTAGACAGTCGGTTGCAGCGTCGACAAGTGCCCCTCCAACAATGAACAGCATGACATTGCCAATGTATCCTTTGAGAGAAGTCCCAGATGGCAGGGGTGGAATTAGTTATGTTGACCACCCCCTGTCCAGTTTGGAAGTTAGAGAATTTAAGAAGACAATTACGTCTTTGATCGAAGACCCTTTGGGAGTGGCGGAACAATTTCAGCAATTTCTGGGACCCTCTGTTTACACCTGGAAGGAATTAATGGCCATCCTTAACATTCTGTTCTTGGGGAAGAACTGGTTATGATTAGGAAAGCTGCAATGTTAGAATGAGAGAAAACCCATCCACCAGGCACAGATGGATCTGTCCCTGCAGAACAGAAATACCCCAACCAAGATCCTCGCTGGGACAGTAGGGTAGAAGCAGACAGGCAGAAAATGGAGGATCTGAAGGCTTTGATTATTGCTGGAATTAAGCATTCAGTTCCCCGTGCACAGAATCCCCACAAGGCCTTTGATATTCAACAGGAAAAAGAAGAATCGCCTTCTGCTTTCCTACAGAGACTGAAGGAGTGGGCAATAAAATATTCTGGGATAGATGTGAATGGTGAACATGGCCAAAGCTTGCTAGTATTTCATTTTTTCACCAGAGCTTGGCCTGATAACCGTACCAAGCTCCAGAAACTTGAAGATTGGAAACACAAGAGATGTAGGTGAGCTGTTAAGGGTAGCCCAGAAGGTCTATGTGCGAAGAGATGAAGAAAAGCAGAAGCAAAAGGCAAGAGTAATGGCAGTAACGATGCAACAAGCTAACCAGTCAGCACCCGGGGGACGTGGGAGGAGGGATGCCTCATGGCGGAATGGGAAGAGGAGGCCAAATGGGAAGAGAGAGATTGGGAAAGCTCCAATGTGCTTACTGCAAACAGTTTGGACACTGGCGAGCACAGTGTCCTCAGAAGAATAAAGGAAGAGGCAGAGGAATCTCCTTTCCCAATCCTTCAGCCCCTCCTTTCAATCCTCGACGTGAAGCAGTACAACTGGCACCAGTCACTAACCCCCAGGATGATACTTGGATGGACTGAGGAGGTCAGGGGCCCTCTCATTTCACCTCCGGAGCCCCGGGTAACTCTGAGGGTGGGAGACGAAGATAAAGAATTTCTAGTAGATACTGGAGCTGCTGTTTCTGCTGTTACAAACCCACTACCTGTTCCTGTAGAGAAGCAAGTGACTGTTGGAGGAGCCACTGGCAGCCAGTCTGTGATTTCTATGTCCCCATTGAATGTCGAATTGGACACCGAGAAAAGAACGCCTTTCTTACTGCTCCCAGAAGCTCACGTGAATCCTGCTAGGGAGGGATCTGTTGTGTTTAACCAGGGCGTGTATACAGTTTGAGGAAGATGGTAGTAACACCGTCATCTTCCGGACACCTGTGGACTTTTGGAGAGGTCCAGCGCCCCCTGATGGCACTACAAGAGTCATGAACCTCACTTCTGCCAACAACACTCTGTCTCGAATCCCTCCAGGAATTTCGTACACTGGCTTACCAGGACTAGCGGTTACTGCAGAGCCAGTAAGAATCAAGCTAAGAGAAGGAGCAAAACCGGTATGCTTGTCCCAATATAAGATCCGCCCACACCTCAGGGAGGGACTAGTAAAATTGATAGAGAAGTTGGTTGAGGGGGGGGCTCATTGCTCATGGATCAGTTGATTGTAGCCCTTGGAATACCCCCATTATGGCAGTCCAAAAGCCCTCGGGGGTCTTCGTCTTGTACATGATCTCCGTGTTATAAACTCGAGCCACCCAAGATCTACCTGAGCTGGTTCCTGATCCCTACACACTGCTCAGCGTACTATCGCATACGCACTCCTGGTTCACAGTTTTGGATTTAAAAGATGCATTCCTCTGTATTCCGCTTCATCCGGAAAGCCAGAAAATATTCACTTTTCCTACCCCTTGGATGAGAGTGGGAATGTCCAAAGAGCCTTTTGGACTAGGTTGCCACAAGGTTTCAAGAACTCATCAGTTCTCTTTGGGCAAGCACTAGCCTGAGACCTCCGAGAGATTGGCTTTGGAACCGAGGGACCATTTTGCTTCAATATGTGGATGACCTGCTCCTGGCAACTAAAACCCAAACTGCTTGCGAAGAAGAGACTGTTTCACTCCTGACTTTCCTGCTTGAGAGAGGATATCGAGCTTCCAAGGAACAAAGTCCCTAGTTAGTTCAGCCCAAGATTCGCCTTTGGGACACGACATCTCTGCGGAGCGAGCCTCTGGCTCCTGAGAGAGTTGAGGCGATCCTTCAAATACCAACACCCCAAACTGTTAAGGAACTCAGGTCTTTCCTGGGTCTGACAGGATTCTGCAGACTATGGATTTGGGATGATGGAAATCTGTCAAAACCTTTATATTCCATCATGACGGAGTCTGAGAAGGTAGGTCATAGTCTGCTTCCTGAGAATCCGATCATCGAAGCTGCAACAGAACAATTAAAAGCCCGCTTGGCCTCAGCTCCAGCTCTAGATTTCCGAATCCTTCGGAGCCCTTCATTCTTTTTGTAGCTGAACAGGAAGGAGTGGCAAAGGCAGTGCTTACACAGTCATCGGACCTGGCACCAAAGGTGATTGCTTATTTTAGTAAAAATCTAGATGAGACCGCCCGAGGTTGGCCTGCTTGCCTGAGAGCAGTGGCAGCAGCAACGCTCATGATAAAGAAGCTATGAAGTTGACTTTTGGAGGACAACTTACAGTATATTCCGCACACGCTCTTCGCTCCGATACTAGAAACTACGAGGACCAAATTGGATGGACGCGATACCGCTTAGCAAAGTGTCAAGCTACCATGCTGGAAGATGGAAGTAACTCCGTGTCTAAAGTAGAAAGGAAGAATCCATAAATAATGCTTCCCCAGATCCCAGACGTGAGTTCAGCAAACCACTCCATGATTGCGTGACCACCATAGATTTCCAAACCAAATCGCGACCAGACCTCTCCGAGATTCCCCTCCAAAATCCAGATGTCATTTGGTTCACAGATGGCTCCAGCTTCGTAGAACAGGGGATTCGACACATGGGATGGGCTGTGGATCATCTTGGGACACTAGTGCAATCTGGAGCTCTTCCTGCTTCTTGCTCGGCCCAGAGGGCAGAATTAGAAGCCATGATTCAGGCGACTCGATATGCGAAAGGTCTGAGAGCCACTATCTACACAGATTCAAAGTATGTTTGGGGAGTTGTTCATGCTCATGCTCAGCTCTGGCATGAAAAAGGATTATTAGATCGACCTGACAGTCCTATCAAGCATAGAAATGGAATAAGGAACTATTGGAGTCAGTGCATTTGCCACAAGCCATTGTCCATTGTAAAGGGCACCAGAAAAGATATTTTCCGAAATTGCCAAAAGGAAATAGATTCGCGGATGAACAAGCGAAACTAGCAGCTCACAGGGGACCGGCTTGAATATGCGCTATGGACACAGTAGCCATCCCGATGCCTCCTGAGAACTAACCCTACACTCCAGAAGACTATGTCATGGCCAAGGATGGGGTTATCGCCAAATCCAGAATTGGCTCATCCACCCTGAAACAAACCGGATTTGGATTCCAACATCAGTCCAGCGACCACTGGTTGAGAAATTCCATCAACAAACTCATCTAGGAGAGGAAGTCCTAATACATCTGTGGAGAAGATGTTTCCATGGACCATCCGTTAGACCTACTCTAGCATCCATTGTTCAACTCGTGAAACCTGCCAACAGGTAAATCCTGCTCATGGAAACCGCCCAGACAGAACTAGGAGACATCTGCACAACCCTTCTACATATCCGGGACAATATTGGCAAATTGACTTCACCGAATTCCCCAGGGCACAGGGATTTCGATACCTGCTAGTCCTAGGTAAATTTTCTGGATGGGTGGAAGCCTTTCCACTCAGAGCTTGTAAGGCAAGAGAAGTTGTGAAACATCTGTTGGAATCTATCCTGCC
The DNA here is from genome assembly GCA_948472985.1 of Iguana delicatissima. Classification (NCBI taxonomy): domain Eukaryota; kingdom Metazoa; phylum Chordata; class Lepidosauria; order Squamata; family Iguanidae; genus Iguana; species Iguana delicatissima. The sequence continues at coordinate 154,334 of CAOKZL010002716.1, read as the reverse complement.
ACGCTGGTCCCTGCCTTGTGGACTTGATTCTGACCAGGGACCTCATTTTACCTCTCAAATCCTGCAGAAGTTGATGAAGGCACTCAACATCACCTGGAAATTCCACTCCCCTTACCATCCGCAAGCAAGTGTGATGGTGGAACGAATGAACTCTACGCTTAAAAATCACCTGACTAAAATCTCCCTGGAGACTGATCTTCCCTGGGTCAAAGCATTGCCTCTGGCCCTCACAAATGCCAGAATCACCCCAAAAGGTCCCTTTAAAGTCTCCCTTTCGAAAGAGCATTTGGTCGCCCCTGGCCTAGCCAAAGTCTCTGCCCGGGAAGCCTGAGGGGGGAGGTTGAGATAGGAAATGCAGTGTTACAAAAATATGTGCGTTCTCTGGGGTATCTGGCCTCTGTCCGATCTTTGTCCCTACAGGGAGCGGCCCTTCAACCTTGATGGTCCGGTGCACCAAATCCAGCCTGGTGATTGGGTAATCGTAAAGATCTGGGGAAGACGACCTTTATCCCCGGCATGGACCAAGCCTGCCCAAGTGCTGTTGGTCACCGATACTGCAGTTAAGGTCCAGGGCCACAGATCTTGGATCCACCATTCAAGAGTTAAAAAGGTGCCAGAACCCAAGAGGTGGAAGGTAATTGAAAGAGGACGCCAGATGACGGGCTCAAGCTGCTATTCAGAAGGGAAGCGCCCGACACTTGATTCTTCAGGAACTATACTTCTCAGAGTCACTCCGGAGGCTGACCTGAGACCACAGTATTGAATTTTCGAAAAGTTGAGCCTATTAACTTCTGATAGTAGTTTTAGGACTGATTGCACCTATAGTAGTTTAGGATTGTTTGCACTGACTTACATTCTTTTACATACAGTGTGTTTTGTTTCCTTGTTATTATGAAGTGCCTGTACCTTTTATTGATGATCATTTACTTGTCTGAAGGTACTCATGCCGGCTGGCATGAGAAATATTTTTCATCAATTAGTTCACAACATTTCTCAGGTAGCAAATGTCACTAAATGTTGGGCATGCTCACATGGTCCTTCTTCACATTTACAGGGATGGCCCGTGGTGCCAGCAGATACCATGAACCTTACTGGTTGGAACAGCATTAAGGTATACGGGTCTTCCCAGAATAAGACAAACCTGTTAAAAGACCCCAGTCTATTCTGAGTCGGAGGGGAAATACTCCATTAGCCCCATTGTGCATTCGTCTGGTGGAGTATTTCCCGTGAAGGGCACAGGAGTGTTTTTGATATCTCTCAGGGAATAAGAGTCCAGCGAATTTCAGTGCCAAGAGTTTCTTTGGGAGACTATCCCCACTGTAATACAATGTTTGACTTTGAATCTTGGCAGAAATGTAAGGGAAGGTATCCCAATGTCAGTTTTCCCATACAGCTGTAGCGATGGTTTCATTGAGCTATATGGCAATAAAAAGGGTCATTCCCCTTTAAATAAGCTCCAGGAAGAGGCCATCTTTCACAATGGTCAATGGATATACGGCCTGCCTTCTGGGACATATTGGCTCTGTGGTCATTGGGCAGGAAAGGCTACTTCCCCCAGTATGGAATGGTACATGCACAATCTGTTCTCTCTCCATGGGGGGGATCCAGTTCCACTCCCTCCAGCAGCCTAATGAAGCCTGGGATAGACAATTCGGGTGGAACCGAGTAAAGAGAGCGTATGACAAGAGTTATGGGTATGATCCAGATGACACGTACTTATCCGAAGGTGGGAGATTTGGAGCTGTCATGTTCCCTTCGGTGGGAGTTGCTTTAAATATCCGTCAGATCCGTAAACTCTCTGCTGAGCTGGAAATCCTGGCCAATACCAGTGTACATGGAATAAACGCCCTAACAAATCCTAGGTAGATTCACTTGCAGGCGTATTAGCTCAACATAAATTGGCACTGGATTACCTGCTCAGCAAAGAAGGGGGATTATGCTTTTGGCTGAACACATGTTGTCACTACATTAATGAGTCTGGATACATTGAAGAGGATGTGAACAAGTTACACGAGGTAGTCGGTGAGATCCGTAAAACCTACTCTCCGAGAGATGGAGACTGGTGGTCGTGTCTCGTTAATTGGCTGCCTAATTTTGGATGGGTGAAAAGCATTTTTGTCATTTTTATCTTGTTTACATGCATGGTCCTGTGTTTCTGTTGTCTATCACATTGTATGCCAATCCTCTGTAATTCACTACACAATAATAGGTCTGCTGACTCTGCAGGGTTGATGTTGTCCAAGAGACACAACTGTTAGTTCAGGGATACGGGGATGGGCTAGTTCTCCTGTGAGGGGGGAAACTGTGAGTGGGGGAAAGACAATCTCCTTCACAAATTAAGGAGTTGTCACGTACACAGAGACCCTAGCCCCTCCCGCCTGCTGCCTCATGTCTGTTACTACCTCACTGGACCCTGGCCAAATTTGGAGGTTAGAATTGTGATTGGTGAAATAATGCTGCAATGGGTGTGTCTGATGTTTACCTGGATGCATGGGTACAAACCAATGCCCAGCCTTTGTTTACCGTTCCGGGACTGTGGGTTTCTTTTTTAAAGAGAGTTTCCTGCACCCTGCTATAGCAGAACTTTTCATCATTAATATTTTTATACTTAATAAATTTGGTCTCTAGCCTTTGAACCAAGAAACGTCTGGTCATTTTTGCCTACTTCTCAGAAAAAGCTGTCCTTCTTGAGGGCGTAGAGGTGACACCCTAGGTAGTGGCTGGCTCCCTGGATGCAGCTGCACCCTCCTACCACTGATTGGCATCAGAGCTACACCTGGCCATAGTCTACCTGCTCTTATGCGCCAAAGGGGAGAGAGGATAGTTTCCTCTCTGTGTGTTTGTGTGTAACATCTGCTTCTTCTTCCTCTAGCTGCATGAGGGTACCAGGGTAGAGCTGGGTGCAGCCTTGCAGTCAGTCAGCATCTAGGAGGTAGAGCTGCTAATTGCCTTGTGACATGAAGGTGCTTCTATCACCCAGTCCAGTTTCTTGCATGGGAGGTGGTTAGGATGCACGGACCACAAGGCCCCCAACATGCAGCGCTGAGTGCAAACTGGAAAGGGCAGCAGGGGAGTGTGTTTGGTTAAGAAAACCTGTGAGCACCATGAGGGCCTTTCCTTGCTACACTGTTATAGTGCTATTATTCCACTTTCAACATTCTGTGGAATTCTGGGGTTTGTAGTTTCCTGAGGCCAAAGAGCTCTCTGGCTGAGAATTCTAAAGGCTCCTCCTAAACTGCAACTCAGGATTCCATAGGATGTTGAAAGTGGAATAAAAGCACTGTAGCAGTGTATCAAAGAAAGGCCCCTAATCTCCCTATATTCTTGGTATCAGAAACACAGCATTTAATTACCAGTTTTTTGCACATTCTCCTTAAATGCCTCCAGATGTGGCTTTTATCTTGCAATCATCCAGTCTCAAACACAGACCACTGGAGGAAGCAGATGTCAGTATCTTCTACATGTAACCCTCTTGTGTCTTCCCAAGGCTTCCTCTGTATTTTGCTCATACCACAGAACATCCCTTAAGAAGGAAAAGGTGGCATTGCTCAAAAGTCCTTTTGCTTGGTAGCTCCTAGAGATCACCATCTGGAAGTGTCCCTTAGACTACTGAACCTTTTCCAAATAGCACAAAAGTGACCCTGGCAGGGCATTTATATAAGACTTCAGACTCAGGTATGCTATACTTATATGGATGCCAGGCCATAATAATTATCAGATGTGTTTTTAAGAGAGCCATTATGGTGTAGCGGTTTAAGTGTTGGACTATGACTCTGAAGACTAGGGTTTGAATCCCTGCTCAGCCATGGAAACACAGGAGATTACCTTGGGCAAGTCATAATCTCTCAGCCTCAGAGGAAGGGAAAGGCAATGCCCCCCCAAGCAAATCTTACCAAGAAATTCCTGTGACAGGTGCACTTTAGGGTTGTCATAGGTCTTTCTTGAAGGCATATAACAACAACAGCAGCCACAATGCAAACTGAATTCTGTTCTCTGGTAGTTCAGAGAGAACATTTCCCTGCCACACCCCCAAAGCCACATACCTCAGGGCATGGCACAGCTGAAGCACATTCCCATTGTCTGGGGACATGTATTTGTGCTGATATCCAGTGGTTGCTGGTGCCCTGTGCAAGAATTGCTTGAAAACAGTTTAGACATTCCCATCACATACCTGGCATTTGACTTTAGTGTGTTGTAAATGACTTTAAACTGTGGCTTATAGAACCACTAAGTGTTCACACTTGCTGGAGCTGGAGCATCACTGGCGAACAGACAAGCTTTTACTTCTCAAAGAAGAATGTAACCTTTGTGACTCACCTGGCTGCGTCAGTGAACATCAGGCTCCACCAAATCTCTGAAAAAGAAAAGGACTACAGTTCCCATACTCACTGAGGGCTTAAGGTAGTATGACGTGTAGTTCAAAAAGTGATGTTTCCAGGCTCTGGTTTTTACTTTTATAATGTCCCAGTTTCTCTCTTTTCCTCCCACTTTCCCCTTTTTCCTCGGCTTACTTCAATTGCTTCAAACTGAGTTCAAAGCACAGAAGTAGTGGGGAAGAGAGAAAGGGGTGGAATCTTCTCAATTCTCTGTAAGTTCAGGCAAAAGCAAATGGCTGCAGCCTCTCCTCCTCACTAATAACTTTTACCATATTGACCACATGCTGATGAGGCTTTGCCAGAAGTCTCTCTGTTTTCATCTGCAAAAAGCTGGGAGGGCATGTCCACTGTCTCAGCTGACACAGCCATTTTATTTAAAAAATCACCTATTTATTAATTTTAACATAACAATCCAATTCACAATCAAAGAAATATACATTCATCAGAAGGAAAAGCAAAAAGAAGAAAAGAAAGAAAAAGAAAGTAAACTAATACTAAAACACACTACTGAAACACTAAATTAGACCACTGAACACTAACCAACTGAAGCACTTACTGTTAACACAAAAGGGCTCTGAATCTCCCAAGCCAAAATGTAGTGAAGAAAAAAAGAAAAGAAAAAAAATTATTCTATGATTACAGATCCAACATAATAATCCTACTAGAATTACTAGTACCCATAGCCACAGATTATTTCATTGTTAGATTTCTTATCGCTCAAAAAGTCCATAAATGGTTTTCAATCTTTCAACAAATCTTCAAAGCCTGCAGAGCCATTGTTCTGAAGTCAACTTGTTCTCTCCACGCAGACACATGCACCACAATTAAACACTAGAGTACACTGGGCAGGAAGGTCCCATTACAACAAGTTCATCAAAGATACCTGCTTGGCAGGGCCATTGTGAATCACTGAACCTCATCTGCCAGTCTGTAGCTGGCCAAGCCTGGGCAGGAGACACAGACATTGAACTGGAATTCCCAACTTGGTCACGCCTGTAAATTTTCCAGCCTGTGTCTAGGCAGTAAAAAAGTGCTGAGCATGAATGAAGCAGCCCATCTATCTCAGAGCCCACTCTCTGCCCAGCATGGCATGGAGAAGTGGGATGGAAGGGCAGAGAGGAAGAAAGGGAGGAGAGAGGAGTGTCAGGCCCGGGAAGAACCCTGGACAGCCCAAAGGAGGACAAGACAGCCCAAAGGGGGACGGCGTAGTTGATGGGGCAATAATAGGCAGCAGTCATACCAGGCATGCTTAGTTACAGCAGAAGGAAGTAGGAAAAAAGGAAGACCACATTAGAGGGGCACTGATTCCACAAGGAAGCCCAACGCTCTGAGAGTGCAAGGCCCAAGCAGGGCTGTTGTTGACCAGGACTGAGGGAGGTGTCGCATTCACAGGGTCACCATAAATCGAAGCTGACTTGACCACAGATAGCAACAAAAATAAAAGCAGGCAAGAGTTGTTTGTTTTACTGAGGAGAGATGTACTGCTGATCTCTAACAAAACATTTGATCTGCTGCTGCCGCTGCTGCTGCACTTGTTTCTCCAAACCCTTGTGGCAGGGGAGGGGCAGCAGTGGGACTGCAACTCTTGGTGTTCTGGCTAAGGATGATTAGTATTACAGCTCAACAATAACTGGACAAGGGATATAAATTGCATATCCACTCCTGTTGTTGTTGTTGTTGTTGTGTGCTTTCAAGTTGTTTCCAACTTAAGGCAACCCCTCCATCATGGGGGTTTCTGGAGCTGAGACTCTGTGATGTGCCCAAGGTCACCATGGCTGAGCAGGGAATTGAATCCTGGTTTCCAGCATTGTAGTCCAACACTCTCATGCTGGCCTAACTTGCATTCTTGCAAAACATGGCATCCACTTTCATATCCAGTGTTCAATGGGTTCCTTAGCACTCCAAATAGAAGATTCTAGTTTATGATCACTGCAGGAAGTCCTGGTGATGACATGAAGAGGTCATGTAACTGGAGCGGGAAGGTGGGGGGGAGAGAGAGAGAGAGAGAGAGAAGGGAGGGGCAATTTTTTGAGCAATAATATTATACAAAGTAACTTCTCTAAGTTCTGTGCTAATTTCACTTTTAGGTGGTAGGGCATCAAGATGTGATCTTCGGGGAGTTACATTCTAGATGACAGCTCCCAGAATCCACCTGTCAACATAGCCATTGGCCATCCCAGCTGGGGGATTCTGGGAGATGTAGTCCAAAAAGTAACTGTTCCAAGCTCTGACTAACATCTGTCTTGCTGGGCTGTAACCTAGCCAGGATCATATCCTTCCAGGCGCCTTCCAGGAATCAATCGAGTGCAGGGTGGAGATGTTTTAGCCAAGAAAAATCAGATTTGTGATGAACTCAGGTCTAGCAACCTGCCTCTTGTGCCTGCAGGCTCAGCTGGATGATGATAGAAGCCTTTCTGTGTCCAGCCTCACTGCCTTGCCCTGAGTTGGTCACCTTCCACTGCCGTACTGACTGCAGATATTCAGCCTTGTCAATAACAATAATAATGAAGATCTTCTCCTAATGAAAGAATGGAGCAGATGGTGTCGTGTGTGGCTAGCCTGGCACAGGAACTGAGCGGTGCGGGGAGTAGGCGCTTTGCATAGCAGGCAATGTGCCGAGCCTAGACTGTGCGGCATCTTTTGGGAAAGGAGAATTGGCATCTTGCAGAAGAAAGCAGGCAGCAAGCAAGTGACAGGGAGGGAGGGAGTCATCTCCCCATTGGGCTCACGTCCTTTCCCATTCTGACATCTGAAAGCACCAACAGGGCCGGAGCTAGGAGAGAGCCCTCGCACAGTGCGTTCAAATAGGGATTATATGGGCAGATGGGACACCATTCATCCCTAGTCCCTGATAGTGGGTGTCAGAGTCCAAATAAAGGGGGTAGGAAAGTGAAGAATGAGTACAGCTGTACAGGGCCTGCCCTTCAAAGAATTTGCTGCAGCAGAGCCCCATATCCAAGCAATGGGGGTTAGGAGTTGAAGACATTGCTGTGACTTTGGCCCTTTCTGCAGAATGACACTTTCGTGTGTCCCCTTGCAATCCTGGCAGTGCCTCTGCTAGGATGGGAGCATGTTCCCAATGCTCCTCTCTGCACCTGACTGGCTGCTTGCGAAAGGGAGCACGAGGGACACGCCTCTTCCTTCCACACTGTAGCCAGCCTTCTTCCCATGTTCCAGTGGGGAAAGAAATGCGTGATCATGCTTCTGACCCTTCTGCATGGCTGGCTGCAGTGGAAGGCTTGTGCAATTGGGAGTCATCGACGGAGTTTTTCTGTCAATGATATACCCACAATCGCGCTGGCTGGTGACACAAGAAGGGTGGGACTGCGACAACATCATGTGGAAGCTTTGTTGCAGTCCTACTCCTCTCACGTCCCTGTGCTGGAAGGATGCCATCCTGCAGAAAGGGCCTTAAAGTCACGGACCGCTTTGGAAGGGAGCGCTCTCAGAGCTGGCCATCCCAAATGCAGTTCAGAACCTTGCACTTAGAGGGTGCTGGTGGTAATAGGTTGTTGAGTTCACTTGCCAAATGATATCATACCCTCTGTGGCTGTTGTTATGGTTTATCACTGTCCATAGTGTTCAACAGAGTAACAGAAGTCCAATGTGAGCCAAGTTCCTCCACTAAGGAGCTTCCATTCATATCTGAAACATAGTAGAGAAAACAGGAGATGGTCTAAAAACCATGAAAGCATCACATCATGTCTGTTCTTGGAAGTTAAGCAGAGTCAGACCTGGTTGGTGCTTGGACGGGAGACTGCCAATGAGCGCTAGGTTCATTGTTATATGATTATGCTATAAACATAGCTATTGGAATATGCTATATTTAGAGAAGGCAATGGCAAAGCACCCCTGAGTATTCCTTGCCTAAAAAAACTCCCTGAAATTCATGGGGTTGCCATAATTTGACAGGCCGCTTGAAGGCACATACAGAGAAAACACAAGGAAGGGAGAGACACAGGGAAGGGAAAGTCAAGGCTAAGAAAGGGGTGAATGTGACCTGATGCCATTACATGCGCTATTTATATTAATGATTATTTGCTAAATTTGTGTGCCTTGCCTGCAGCGTTAAGTGTTCCCTGGGGTAGCTTAGACTTGATTCATTTGGGAATGAGGACTGACAGGAGAAGCAGCTGGATTCACAGAAAAGGTGGAGAATTTGCAAGGAGGAATTTGAAGGGAAGGTGAAAGGAAGAGAGATGTCATCACGCAGGTATTTCATACTCGCCAACATTTCACAGATGACAACTGGGCCATGTGTGGCCAAGCAACGTTGAGTTGAGGTGAAGCTGGCAAAAATTATTAATGAGGAAGAACACACAAATTGGGAAAGACTGCAATAGCTTGCTTTTGCTTGAGCCAACTGGGCAGGGCAAGATCCTGCCCCATCCCTTCTGGGGAATTGCGTGCAAACTACTTTTGCACTTTGAATTCAGTTTGCAACAACCAAAGTAACCTGAAGACAAAGGGGAGAAGTGGGAGAAGGAGAGGACTCAAATGTTTTAAAGCAGCTGAGAAAGTGGAACAACAGGATTAATTGGGACCATCTCTGCCAAAATTGGGACAATAGGAGGGTATAGAATTAGGACTTGAGGGTCCCAAGATGATCAAACTTACATATATCCCAGCAGTGTGGTTACAGGCATGCAGAAAGGCTGGTCAGTTCTGATAGGCATTGGCTATGGCTAGCTTCCTGCAGTAAGACTAGACGCAGATAAGCCTGCCAAGAATCAGTAGGGCCTTTTTTGCAATAATCCCCACCAGGTGGTGTGTACTAGCTAGTCTCTGCCAGACTGCTACACCAGCCATCCTCTTACCTCCTCCGGATCTTAATAGGGGTGACCTTAGTTGGTGGCCAGCAGTCAGTGAGGAGCTGGTGCGTGGCCAAGGCTGGAAAGGCTAGTTTGCCTTCCCTTCCCAACTCTCCCCCACTCCCACACATGGTTGCTGCTTCCTTGCTTGCCTCTTTGCCAGGAACACTGCCAGGGCACACTCTCGCTATACCATCTCGGGCTGTAAACTCTTGTTTGCTCCTTATGATTGACGGGTGGCAAGGCTAGAGAAAGGATGTATCATTCTACTCTTCCTTCAAAGCGCCCAGAGATTTGCATGTGGCCAAAAAGACCTGCTGCTGGAGACTGCACTTTGCTCCCAGTATCCTTCTAGATCCTGCAGCTGAGGTTAGAGGGTATGCCCCATGAATGGGACTGAAGTGGGGATTCTATGGTGCAGTTACGGGCAGTTGGTGATGGGGTTGTATAAGAGCCAGCGTGAAAGGACACAGAGCAACAGGAAAGGGCTTAGTGGTTGAAGCATCACAATGGGTGGTTAAAAACAGCAGTGGCATGGCTCAGGATTAGGGGAAGGGGACTTTTCTTTGGCCACTCAGAAAAGAATGGCAAGTGCTATTGGTACTGTCTTTGTTCGGGCAGTTTAAAAAGACAAGCAGGTGTAAAAGGAACGTGTTCTGCTCTGTGGTTCACATTGGCCCTGCATTTCAGAAGCAGAACAAGGTCAGGCCTCGCTGGTGCTGGCCTGGGAGATACTGCTCTGCCCATTTGCATGAGAGGTTGATGGGCCAGACACACAGGAAGCTCAGTTGCGGAGAGCAAAATGCCTTGCAGATACACAGTCCAGGGTTCAGTCTCTGGCATATCTTGTCAAAGAAGAGCAAGGCTGAGAGGGAAAGACCTCTCTGCCTGACATCTTGGCAAGCGACTGCCAGTGCTGTTCACAGCAGGGGGCAGGAGGGTGCCATTCCACTCAGATCACTCATTCATTCAATATCTCACCTTTCTCTTGGCATGGGACCAAAGGCAGCTTGCGGTATAGATTAATGGGAAGCACAGCCAAAAACAATAAAAAAATGTAAAAAAAATTAACTGAGCAATTATATTTTTTAAAATAACTAATTTAAGACCATTTAAAATACATTTAATTCATAGTCCAGAAGATAAAAGCACAGCACTCTCCAGTAAAAGACCTTTCTGCCACAACTGGTTAACATCCAAGGTCTGTCTAATCGAAAGGTCTTTGCCTGGCAGAGAGGAGGCCAACCTATCCTTCAAGAGAAAGCCCCTCTTTTGATCTTAAAACTTGGACAGGCTCACACAGGAAGACACAGTCTGTCAAACAGTCTGGACCAACACAGATTGGGCTTTATAGGTGATAACCAGCACACTGAATTCAGGAGCTTTCCGCAGGTCATTGGATCCCAATGGTGTCCCACTGGGATCCCAGTTGAGCCTCTCCTGGGAGGGGAGTGCGACAGGAGTGCCCCCCTCCACACTGGCTGACTCCATGAATGGAGGAAGCGCAATGGCACTGCCTCTTCCTTCTGCAGTGCAGCCAGACACTGTCCTGGACTGCACTGGGATAGGAAGCAGTGCCATCGTGCTTCCAGGACCTCTGCACATAAGATAAGTGCAGGAGGGTAGTGGGAGGGTGGTGGGATGGCCGTGCAATCACCAGTCATTGATGGGTAAAACCCATGAATGATTTGTGGTACAATTGCACCATCTGGGGATGGGACAGCGACTGGACCGCAACGGCCTTGTGCATAAATGTCATCCGGGTCCAGCTGTTTTCCCATCCCCAATGTGGGACGACGATGTCCTGCAGAAAGGGTGCCAGTCTGGAAGTGGAGCAGTAGGTAGGAAAGTTGTAGCAACAAGGAAGTTATATGCTCCCTATAACCAGCCCCATGGGCAGTCTGGGTACAGCATTTTGGACCGGCTGAAGTTTCTGAATTGTTTCCAAAGGCAACCCCACATAGTGTTATGTTACAACCATCCAAACAGGATGTAATCAATGCATGTGCCACCATAGCAGATCTGACATCTCTGAGAGTGGGTGTAGCTGGCAAACTAGTTTTAGCTGGGCAAATGTACCCCTAGCTACCAAGAGTGCATCTAAACAGTGAACTTGAAATTTCAGAGGAGTATAACCAGATCCAGCACAGGCTGAATGCCTAATCACTACTCACTAATCTGCCTTTCAGCTGGCCAGGAGCACCTCTGTCTTGCCTGGATTAAGCTTCAATTTGTTTGCCTTCATCCAGTCCATTACTGAGAGCAGTCACTGGCTTAACATTCATACCCTGCTTGTTGGCTTCTGACAGACCACTGGCCATCCCCTGTGTGAACAGAATGTGGGACCTGATAGGCCTTTGGTCTGATCGTACACATAGCTCTTCTTGTGTTCTTTAATGTGTTGAAAGAATCTCCTGTACTCGCAAAGATACCAGGTTAAAAAATGAATTGTAAGTACAGGTTCAAGTGCTAGAGCATCAGGACTTAAGTGCATTCTCTCCTGATTTGGCAGGAACAGTCCCAATGAATATTCTGTCATCCCAGTTTTATGGGAGTTTGAACTTAATTTATTCAGCAGTGGGGAGAGAAGAGGAGAGCGGAGGGCAGAATCTTGCCCTTTCCAGTAGGCTCAGGCAAAAACAATCTGTTGCAGCCTCTCCTAGTTTGTGCTTTCTTCCTCACTGATACCTTTCCGCATCTTGAATACGTGCTGATGTTGCTTGGCCACACTTCTCCTGGTTTTCATCTATGAAATATTGGAAGATATGTAAGTGTTGGCATTGCCAGTCAGAATGCTCTGTGCCCATCTGTGATGGGATTAATCTAGACCAGTATTAGAATGATGGGAGTTGTAGTCTGGCATGTCTGGAGGAGATCTAGTTGGAAAAGGCTAATCTGGACAAAACAAGCACTTAGCCTTTTTTTCTTTTTTCTTTTCTTTTTTTCTTTTTGCTTTTTTAAAAGAAGAGAACACCACAGAGGTAGCTTCATCTTTCTGAGTGAAGATTTCCTATCCACAGCCTAAGTCCCACCACACCTGTCAGAACTGACAGCATAGAGCACACAGGCACCTGGCTTGGCAGGGCCATGTAAAGCAGTGCAGTGATGGCTGTGCACAAAATCCATTGGTGACTGCAGGACTGAGATGGCTCTGACACACTGTTAAGTGCTAACAGAGAGATCAGCTTCTCCTTCAGCTGCAGCGGACAGCCTGTGCCACCCTGCCTGCCCAGCGGCTGTCATTTCCCTGCTTGCTTTGCCCCAGCCAGCCACAGCCAGGCAGGCAGGTATCTTGTGTGAAGGTGGCGTAGTATGAGCAGCTGGTTAGTTTTGCCTGTGCTGAATTGATGGCTAAGCTGCGGCAATCGTTTACAAACGTCTATTGACAAAATATGAGCAAATCCATTAAAGCAGCGGCTCTGTAACAAGCGCCCACCTGATAATGTGATTCTTCTCTCCCTTCTCAAAGTTGGAGTGACACAATCAATTCTGCCACTTGCCGCCTGGCTCATTACAGTGAAGGCTGGTCTTTCTGTAGCCCCAATCAACACACTCAGCAAGGGAGATGGTACTGGCCTGGTGAAGGGCACCTGCCAGCAGGAAACCCCCTCACAGTTATTTTTATCCAGCAGCATGGAAACTGTCTGCCACAATGCAGAAAGACACATGCTAGCAGCATCATTTCCTGCCAATAAATAGGATGGGTTCTTACATGCATGCAGACACTCCCATCTCAGCCCTCTTAAAAAACATTCCACATGAACATAATGACCCAGGATTCATATGATCTGAAGAGAAATCAGAATATTGCCTGTAATCAAAGACACCCTGCTGAAGTCAGATTCTATTATTACAGTTTGTAGGACTCCATTTTGGGTCTAGATCTGACCTAAGGTTGCCAGATTGAAAACTGGAAAGAGCTCCTGAACCTCTAATAGTTGTGTAAAAGAGGGAATTACAGCAGGTGTTGCTTGTCATGCAATCCCTTGTGTGTGAGTTTTTGCATGTGAGAGAGAAAGGGGGAGAGGGAGGGAGACCAGCAAATCCCTATTGGCAACTGTAATGATCCAACCTTCATAACTTTCTAGAACTAGGACATGCTATAAAATCTCTAAAGCCTGTGAATTCATCTGTAACTAGTGTTACTTATTGTCTAGTTGAAAGATTTACACAGATCTTACTGTCACCTTGTAGGAAGCAAGCTCTGTTCAAATGGAAGCTGTCCTGTATAATTAGTTGTTGCAATTAGTTGATGTTTATCAAATAGACATGTCTGGCAAAGGAACTCTGTCTCCCTACCCCCATCACCCCCTCCCCTCCACAATCAACTGGTTATTTGTAGTCGTTAGCTGTTGTTATCAAGCAGAAAGAGTTCCTTTTAATTAATCAAATACCTAATCACTGTTCTCCATCTGTATGACTTGGGGAGGCCTGACCCAGCTTCCTAGGGCTTAAGGATAGAGTGGCAGCTCATCTGGGGACAGCTAGGAGGAAGTTTGGTGCTTAGAATAATTTTGAATAATCATTCTTGGCATTTTGAATTCAGTTTAGAGCGTTTTACAATCACAAGAGCACAAGAAAAACCATGTTGGATTAGATGGACAGCCTCTCGGGAGTTCAGCATTCTGTTCCTACAGTGGCCAAACAGTTGTCTGTAGGAAGCCCACAAGCCAGACATCAATGGGATAGAACTCTGCATTTGGGTTCCCCACTAAGTGATATAGCAAGAGGTGACAGAATGGCCATCCTGAAGTATCTGAAGGGCAGTCACATGGAAGATGGAGCAAGCTCGTTTTCTGAAGGTCCAGAGGGAAGACCTTGAACCAGTGAATTCCAATTAGAAAAAAAACAACAACATTCCAACCAAGCATTAAGGAAGAATTTTGTGACAGTAAGAACGATTCAAAAGTAGAATACGTTCCCTCAGAGAGTGCTGGACTCTTTGTTCAAAGAGAAGTTAGATACTCACCTCTTGGGGATACTTTAGTAATGGATTCCTGCACTGGCACAGGGGTTGGACTAGATGGTCCTAAGGATCTCTTCCAACTCTGATTCCATACTGCCCCGGTAGCGGAAGTGGTATATATATGTAACTATCCTGACCAATAGCCATGGATGGCCCTAACTGCCACATATGTGTCTCCTTTTAAAGTCATAAAAGATGGCAGCCATCACTACATATTGTGGCAGGGAATTCCACAGTTTAATTCTGTGTGAAATAATGCTAGGGAGAGAGAGAAATAAAAAAGTGAAGTGGACCATGAGGAGGAAAGATCGGAGCAAGGAACACCCTGGTTGACACACTCTCTGTGTTACTATGCTTCAGCGGCTGTCAATGTTGCAATGCTTCCTTTTGTAAAAAAAAAATGTTCGAGTTTTAAAATGGAGTGCTGACTATGAATCTTAAAGTGTTTTGTTCTCTTTTTGTTACCAAAACAGCTAGATAATTCCTTCTGTGCTGTACTGTGTGGCAAGAGGGCTCACACTGTTGCGGAATGAGCTGAACTTCCAATTATGAGTGATGTGGTGGTACACCCTTTGCAGAACTGTCTCTTGTCAGTGCAAACACCATGGAAGTTTCTCATTTTTGGTTTGAGGGAGGTGGATGGGAAGGGAAATGTACTCAATCTGTCAAAGACTGATGAGTGTATTTGATACATCCACAGCTGCCTTGCATGTTCCCTGTGTCTTGGCCACAGAAGGGAAAACGGACAGAGATGGCACTATGCCCTAGGCACTTGCTCTGGCATTTTGAAATGTTAAGATTTGCTTGCAAATGCCATGTTACACACTGACTCTGATCCGATGTGTTTTTGTATGATGTACCATAAGACTGCTGAAGGAAGAATTGTGATTATAAGGTGTAGTCTGGCATGTTGGAGTAGGGGGGGAAACCACTGCTTTGTTATTGTGTGGCTGCTTTGGGGACAGTGGCTGCTATATTACTCTAGGTCTCTTCAGGGAAATGGATTCAGCCCTGTTTCAACAGCATCTTCTCCAAATTGCTGGGGCAGGTATTACACAGTTATTGCTGTGCCGTTGGGGAAAGGTGTGGATGTTATAATCTGTAGTGGCAAGTCCATTCAAGGTGGGATGTCTGACAATAGCTTCTCCTTCCAGTAGCCTATATTAGTTACAGCAGGACCCAGCTAGATGGAGGGTGGATCAGGATTTGCCTGTAGAACTCAGGACATTTGGTAGTAACAACAGAAAGCAAAACAGAATACAAACATGAAAACCTTTGCCGTGGCTGGCCTTGTACTAGTTATCTTTCTCTTCAACTCAGTGCTCATCATCTGTAACATGGGAGTATTCACTGATCATCTTTTATCAGGTCTTTGTGCCACTCTGCTGGTCACTTTAACCATCACTTTAACTGGTCATGTTAGCATCCCTGATATGATGGTAATGGTGGTGATGATGATGGCTTATTGTTGTTATTGCTGTTTGCACCAGACTCTGATTGGTGGGTCTTGGGGTTCTAATAAAGTTCAAAATATTCCCTGCCAGCTTGAAGTCTACTCAGCCCTGCTAGAGGGGATGGAGGGGTTCTATGTGGCCCTGCAGTCTTTGCTCTTACCTTTGGACTTTCACAGTGCTGTGGCCACCACTACTATGTTCTGGGGTAACCAAAGGTATGTGGATGGAATGGAAAGAACAGGGAGTAGGAGTACAAGAAATAGATATGAAGAGAACATACTTTTTAAATTGTATTGTTTAATGCAGTTTTAACTTTTGTACCACATATTGTGTCAGCAATTTAGTTTTGACTTATATTATAAGCTGCTTTGGCTTCCATATTGGGAGAATGGTGGGATAAAAATCAAACAAACAATGTGAAGGGGTGAAGAGCCCTAAAGTGAAACAAAGCAGGAATCCTAACTCAATGCAGAAAGTGCTTGGGAATCACTGTAAAAGCTTTGGGCCTTTTGAATCCATCAACACTCAACATAACAAATTGCAAATAGTTGTTCATGGGTGTCTGAGATCTAGAGGTCTTTCTTTAAGGAAACTCATCCATTCTGCAAGAGAGCACATTTCTTCTGATAGCCAGGCTGCAATACATGGGCCATTTCTGCACTAGACTGTTAATAGCGCTATGATTCCACTTTCAACATCCTATGGAATCCTGCGGTTTGCAGTTGCGGGAGGGGCCACCTGGCCCGTCCCGAAACTGCAAACCCCAGGATTCCATAGGATGTTGAAAGTGGAATCATAGCGCTATTAACAGTCTAGTGTGGAAATGGCCATGGTCTCTGGGAAGATGCCATTCTTCCCAGCAGGGTCTTTGGAGCCTGGAAAGATGCCCAGGCTAGAATGGAGTTGCAAGACAAATCAAGGTCATCCCATGTCAGGAGAAAGAGGCATGTCTTTTCCCCACTGTTAAGGATCCCCATGAGCAATCCTTTCTTTTCCCTCTAGAGCAAGCAGAATGGCACCTACTGATGAAAAGTAAAGGTGAATGCTAACTGTTAGGGACACTGCTGAAATGAGGAGATTAAACTTGTTCTCTACCTCTCGTTACTCTATCTTTCTGATTTGTGGACTGCAGCCTACTTATTTTGTCCTAATGGGAACTTAATGTTGGGGGATGCCTGTCTACCTAGCTTTACCCTAGGTTTCAAGCCTGGAGACTCTGCTGTTGTCCCAGATCATATTTTGCATCAACTCACTTTAATTTCTATTATCTCACTCTTGGCACACTGGAGAAAAACAGTAGGAGAGAGTGGAAGGAGAATATCACAGATCTGCATTTCTGTGCCCTGATCTTTTCTCTCATATCCTTTTATTATAAGCCTTTAGATCAGAGAACTGTAGAAAGATTTGGATAAAGAAGTGGCTGAGCTGGTATAGCCATCACAGTTTGATGTGTACACTCTTCCACTCAGGAGGTTACAATGCATAACTTCATATAAATATTTTGAAAAGTGGAGTGAACCTGGAGAAAAACAATCAGCTTTAGTCTTGCCATTCACTTGTGATGTGTTAGATTGGGGTAGACACAGGGCAGATTGGGATCTTTTGGCAGACCTTCACATGGATCGTAGGGGGTTCTGATCCCAACAGTTCAACTAGCATTTAGGAAAAAAAGTTTTATTTCCCCCAAAATTAGGCTGCTGATACCACATAATCTTAAGAAATGAGAGGATCTGTATGTGAAATGACCTGTGCATGAGCTCCAGTTCTCATACTGACAACAAATTCCTAGGTTGACTATATGCTCAGAGGCACACTTGTTCTGCAAATGTATGCTTACCTTCCTGAGCCACTGTTTTGTTCTTGGCTTCCAGTGAGAAACAAAAGTAGATTTGGCCAAAAAGCTAAAGCTTTGCCATTTCTGTCTCACATCATTCATGGAAACAGCCAGCTACCACCACTCAGAATCATGGTGTGACAGTCAGCCTCTTGTCACCTCTTTATTGCATAACCATTTTTTAGGCTGTGACTATTGCTGTAGACTTGCTTTTCTGATCTCTACATAGCCATCCCTGTGTCTGACAAGTGATGGCAAACAAAGTAAGTTTCCTTCATGGTCGCTAATGGCAGAATGTTTTTGTTTTTTAAACCTCATAACTATGCCTAAGATATCCATGTTCTGGCAACCTACAGATTATTGCAAAGCAAGGCAGCCTTCAAAAACTGCTTGAAAATTGCACTTTGTCCAAAATAAAGCCACTAGCTTATTAACTGGTGTGAACATAGCTCTTGCCAGCTCTTAAGCTACTTCACTGACTGCTGGCCCATTTCCAAGCACAATTCAGAGCAACAATGCTTTCTTTTATGCCTCCATGGATGGTATCCTGTTGGTTAGGCCCAACTAGAGTAGACCCACTCAGTCAGTTTCTAGAATGGTGAGTCAACACAGACATAAATCTCATTGATTCAATGGATCTACTCTATTCAGGAATAACAAAAGGATAGGGAGAGCGGGAACTCCTCCCATATCAGCCTGGCTGCACAGAAGGAGTAGCCATATTAGTTTGCTGGAGGAAAGCCGAAAGAAAGAAAGAAAGGAAGGAAGGAAGGAAGGAAGGAAGGAAGGAAGGAAGGAAGGAAGGAAGAGTCTTGTGGCATCTTAAATATTAACAATTTTTATTGTAGCATAAGCTTTTGTGGGTTTTAGCCCACTTCATTAGACATACAATATTTTCTTTCTTTCTTGTGTCACAGATGGATATAGTTATAGCCATAGATACATATAGCTAAGGCTGAGATCATCTTCAACACTTGAGGAGCTTCATACTGCGCCCACATTCTTACATGGAGAGAGGGGACAGTGATGAGGACAAGTAGGTGGGCTGTGTGGTTAGCAGCTTCCCAGCCGTGTTCCAGTGGTTGTTCCAGGTGTGGAGGTGGACAAAGGGGCCTTCACATCATTGCTGTATGGGCAAATGGGGAACCACCTCTGTAAGGGGCATTGCATGCCTTCTTATGCAAGTATGTAAATAACAGGACTGTTAGCATAACCAGGAGTTATGCTCTTGTAGTGCCACAACAGGATTATATACATATGTGTGTGTGTATTGATATATGTACACATCACTGGTGTGGGTGGCCAGAAACAGTGAGGCCAAGGGGAAATGACATGCAGAAAATGTAGACAGTGACAATCAAATGACAGTGCCCTCCCCCACTTTCAGGAGGGTTCAGGGCACAGAGCCCTTGAAAAAGTGGAAAACATTAAATAACCACCCCCCGCCCGCCCTCCCTCTCCCATTCCCTTGCCTTTTGCCCTGGTGTGTGAGCCATCCTTCTCTGTGCCAGGAAAAAGAAAGGAAATGGGAGGGGGAGCTCCAGAGGGGAGAAGGAAGGCACACACATACCTCCCCACAATTCCCTTGCTTTTTGCCTCAGCACGCTTGTTTTCCCTCTCTGTGCCTGACAAAAGACAAGGGAATGAGAGAAGGAGAATTGAGAGGGGAAGCATATGTGTACCACACAAATAATGAAATTTGCAAAGGTCAAACCTGCGTATGTGAAGGGAGGGCTGTATTCATAGTCACCATTCGCAAAACATGTTTGCTGATAACACCAACTGCATGGTATGGGCTTCAGTGTGGAACTGTGTAGGAATGTCACATCTGGAGTTCCGCCTCCAGATTTTCCTCCTTGTGAGGTTGGGAAGGAGGGAAGGCCTTTTCAGGAGCGGCACAACATCTCTGCAATGTCTACATTATGAAACAGTGCTCCCCTACCCAGCACTCTCCAGATGTCTTGGCTCAGCATGATGAGATCTGTAGTCCAAAATATCTGGCGGGCAGCATGTTGTGGAAAGTGGCTCCACAGGGAGGACATTCTGGAGGTGGCTGGCCACTGCTAAAAGGGGAAAGGCTGCCATAGAGGCTCCAATGTCTATTTGATATCAGCTGAATTTGTTTGGACTCTGCTGCTCTGCATTTATGTTTTTATTGCTCAGCTGACTTTATTGTGGATCAGTGATTTATGCTTTTTATGTGTGTTTTGCATGATATCCTAGGAGAAGTGACACTAAAAGAGGGTGGAAACTTCTAAATTAAAATGAACAAAAAAACAATCTGTGTCTTTAAAAACACACTGTGGAAGGTATCCAAAGTTATAACTGAAAATGAAGGCTGAAAGAAAGATCCCTTTGGATCTGAGGCAATAAAGAAGAGAATAAAGGTTTGTGAGTGTGGTAGCCTGAGATTCTAGAGCTGCTGAGATCCATTCTTAGGCAGAGGCTGGAAGAATCATGCCGGGAGGAGGGGCTCTGACTCCTGCTGGATGACAGGGCCAGCACTGCAATCCAAAAAAGGAACTTTTCCACACTCTAGTGCTGCTGCTTTGAGGCTAGGGCTTCCTGTGTGCTGATGTGCTTTCTTACTCGCTGTCTGGCCTGCATATTTGTACAAACATGGATATTACAAAACACAGCCTCCGTCTCTAGAGCTCTCTCCTCCAAAGGAAAGTACAAACACCTGCTATCCTGAAACCAGCCCTCCGTAATCTCAGAGGATTGTGGCTCATTTCTCTCTCTCAGCCAAAATAAATGTCCTGTTGTCTTTTCTGTGCTGTTATCCTCCTTCCTGCCATAAGGATGCTGAGAAAGGCCTTATTGGTCCATCTGAGCAAGTGATGGCTCCTTGGGGTTTCAGGCCAGAACCCTGGCTGGGAGATGCCAAGGCCTGGTACCTTTTACCCCCAAAGCCCATCCTCTGCATTCTTGCCCCATCATCTGCTGCCCCTTTTAATCAGAGGGCAGTCCTTGTCAAAAGAACCAGGGAAAGAAGAGGTATGGAAGATTGCTTAGCAAACACCGGTGCCTCACTGGGAAGCTAATCACTCTAGATGGATGATGCTGGCTGACAAGCAGGCTGTCTTTCCTCCCTCCCCGTCCCAGCTGGGACAGAACAGGTGGCAAAATGTACACTGAGCAGGAGGCGGGCGCTGGGAGGAAGCTGCAGCCCTGACAACTGTGCTGTGCTGTCCATTCATCAGCCATCCCATTTATAGGCTATATAACTCCACTTGTGCCTACTTAGCCCAGCCCAGCGGCTGCGACAGAAACAGAGGTATGAGAAGTCTATTAGTGAAGAAGCAAAACCAGCATCCAGCCAGCCATTCCTTCTCCCTCCCTGCACCTCCTCTGTCCTTATGGAATCCAGAACTACATACACTCCACGGGTGAAAACTGGGACGCATGTGGCCAAGCAACATCAGAATGTGGTCAAGATGTCAAACATTATTAATGAGGAAGAAGACGTAAGCTAGAAGAGGCTGCAGTAGTTTGCTTTTGCCTGATCCTACAGGCAAGGGCAAAAGTCCAGCCCTTCTTCCCCTCTCCTCTCCTCTCCTCTCTGCTGAGTTAACTGAGTGCAAACTACTTTAGCACTTTGAACTTGGCTTGAACGAGGAGATTAGATGAACTCATGGAAGATGGGGCTGTCAGTAGCTATTAGTCAGGATGGCTCTATAACACCTTCAGTATCAGACACAGTATGCCTCTGAGCTCCAGTTGCTGAGGGTTGAGAGAGAAAAGGTCCAGTTGTACTCATATCCGGCTGGTGGGGTTCCTGTGGCGACAGAATGCTAGGCTAGAGAGGCTTACCATCTGAGCCAGCAGGGCCCCACAAGTTCTTAGGCTTGCTTCAACAATGCCAGCTCTGTGATGAGAAGGAGCAGTGTTGCTGATCCCAGGGGCAGGAATCATACATTCCTTCAAATGTTGCTGGACTGGAACACCCAAGATTTCAAATCATTGGCTAGTCAAGCCAGGACTCACGGGAACTGCACTCCAAAATCATCTGGAAGACTACAGGTTGCTCATCCCTGGCTGTCTTAAAGTATAGAAACCTCAAATCACACACTGCCTAGTTGGCAGAACTGTATGTATTTGGG
The DNA here is from genome assembly GCA_948472985.1 of Iguana delicatissima. Taxonomy (NCBI): domain Eukaryota; kingdom Metazoa; phylum Chordata; class Lepidosauria; order Squamata; family Iguanidae; genus Iguana; species Iguana delicatissima. Next base: position 132,790 of record CAOKZL010002716.1, on the reverse strand, counting down.
GGGGGGGAGTACATTCACCTCTCATGGTAACCCTGTACCAGGTTCTTTTTCCCACCTGTAATGATTTAGCCACAAGTTTCCCACATCACAATGATATCTTGCCACGATGACATGATTCCATCCTGCTCCACATCCCTCTTTGATTTAGGCCAGTTTACTGAACTTTTTATAAACCAAGATAGATTTTTTTTTTTGGAAAAAGGAATTCCCTTTGTGGGGGAGCATCCTAGACAACCCAATTTTAAAATGAAATTAGGAGGGTGTTCTATTATTTTCTCTGGATTCTTTTAGGCATCAGATAAAAGCACTTGTTGTTTATTAAAGACTTTAGGCCTCACTGATTTACTTAAAACTGCTAATGCACATGGTTTTCAAGAGGTTTTAATATTAAACCTGTTTTTAACTTAATTGGTTTTATTATATTTTTAGTCTACTTATTGTAATTTTTTTTGAAATTGTTTCCCTTTCTTTATAGCCATTTTATTTGTATGCCACTCTGAGATCTTTTGATATAGATGGTATAGAAATATTTTAATAAAGAAACAAACAAAAAAATTTCAATGGAAAAACAGCAGCTCTGAAAGTATTCTGTGTGCACTGCAGATCTCTGTTAAATTAACCAATAGCCTTTAAAAAAAAACCAGCCTTAAATCTATTTAGATGTACTGTCCAAGAGGTTATATGGGGTGAGCATTGACTTCTGGTTCACCTGGAGGTCCTTTGGTCCCACATGGTGGAGAATGAACCCCTTTCTACCGTTCCATAAACACACACTTTGTCAGCTCCCTCCAGCTTAACACTGTGTTTGGTCACTGCAGAAGATGCCTCTGGAGCTGTCAATAAAAGATGCACATTCCAGCAAATGGCACAATTGTCTGAGACATTAATTAACTTCAGAGTCAATCCTTCGTCTCCAGAGATGCAGGTGAAGAGCTGGGATTTAGGTCACTCATGAAATGAGTTTGGTGGCCTCTGTTTCTTTTCTTTCTTTTCTTTTTCCTCGAAAAATGCTGGTAGAGGTTTGTCCGTAGCATTTTACAGCACATTTCCTCATGCAGGACTGTAGCCATTGGCAAACTCTGAGCTGGCACTGAAATAGCAGGAAAAGAGATGCTTACATTGGGCTTGAGGAGCATTGGCAGCTCTTGATATGGTAGGACAGCAGAATTGGGACAGCGATGGCCTGTAGGGCTGTAAGCAGGTATCAAGCAGTGCAGCCCCACCAGGGAAGGAGCCTGAGGACAGGATGAGAAACATTAGTACTAGGCTTGGGGTGGAGCAGCACAGCCTAACAAAGATGTTTTGTTTGTACAGTACTAGAATCGATTGGAGGAAAAACAACTACGCTATGTGCACCCCACAGTTACGGATATAGCTCAGTTAACAAAGTGTATGCGTCCCTGGACATTTCTTCTTTAATAGAAAATTTGGGACCAGAGGCAGAAATGACATGAAAAAGAATAAGGACAGGTTCTCTTACACCACAAGAAAAAAGAACAATTCAACATATTTCAGCAAACCTTTTGTCCAAAACTAACAATATGCATGTGTGAAATGAAACAACCAGGTCAAGTAAGCCTTGAATAAGTAGACAAAAACATTTGGTACCTTCTAGAGACCATTTGAAGGCTTCTTCTGAAATGTATCCAGGCTTGATACTTTATTTTACTAGCCTCTGCTTTTCTTATGATTTTCATGTTGGTGGCCAAATTTATAGATCTATTCTTCTTTAACATTCTGGGTGTAGCTGGTGAGGCAGGTTTACCTATTCTCCCTCTTTCTCTCATTTTCACTATTCAAGGGGGAGATTCTGGTGCGCAGCTCTGTTTATCTTGCCTGTTGTAGGCAGACACACAGACACACACAGCTACAGTAGGATCAGCCAGAGCAGAATCTCAGGCCCTTTTCACATGGGGTAAAAAAATGTGGCAGCGCGACTTCTGACGGACGTCGTTCACACCTTCGAGTGTGCTGGGTCGTACATAATTGGCAAGCAGCCACAACTTAATCCGCCCGGAGAGGTCTCCAACAGTCAGCGCGCGGGCTTTTTAAAAACCGGGGGAGGAGGTGGTTTTTCCCCCTCGTACCGCACTACAACGTTCGTGCCAGCTGTGTAGAAGCCAAGATACATGCTGATTCGTGCATGATGTAATCGGAGGGCGGGCTGTGGGCATGCACCGCTTCTGCGGTTGGCCCGCCCCACAGAGAGCAGGACGGCGCTATTTTTTGAGTCTCGGAGAACGGCTTTCTGCAGCTAGAAAAGGGGAAAAGCTTGCTGGTATGTGTTTAGGATCCAAAGAATGGGGTTTTTCCTCGATTTGAGGATTACTGTATGTGTGCATTGGGCCTCTGCCATTTTAGGAGGCTGGGGAGTAGCGTTCGGGGGGCCCATGGCTGTGGTTTTCCGCGCGTCACAGCAAAACTGGGACGCTGCATGTGGGAGCCAGGGGGGCTGCGGCAGGGGCCACGGGGGGGGGCTTGGCAAGGGGCAGCGTGGATGCTGTCCGGGGCCCCCGTGGGAAGCCTCTCCATTCAATTTCTTATAATTAATAGTGCTTCCGCTCGGGAAAAGCGCTGTGGGGCAATGTGTGGAGCATGGGGGGGGGAGCGGGCCGGGGGGCCTTGCTGCAGGAGCAGAACTGAATATCCACGTTGAAGTAGGAATTTTAAAGTATGCATGACCATTAACAGCCTTTCCACCTTTCCACCCATACAACGGAAAATGGTGGTTGGTGAAATGAGTATTTTTAAAAAAGGGAGGGCATGAAATGGCCAGTGCATGGCAGTAACAGAGTCAGTGGGCCAATAGCAGGGTGGCCGTGGAAAGTTTGACCTAACTCCCCCCGTTCTTCAGCATATTCAGCAACACCCCCCCTTGAAACTGCCAGGTCCCCCAGAGCTAATTGGTGGATGGCAAACTATAATCATTATGCTCTCCTTTACACCACAAAGCACATAAAATGCAAGCAGTTTGCTGTGTGTTTTCGTTCTGCCCTCCACATTTAGACTGCTTTCCTGGAGTTTGGGGCCGATTAACCGCGTCCTTGACTCTGCAGGGGCTACAGAGGTGATGCAACCGGGCTCGAAGAACACACAGGCCATGGATTAAGGTAGGCTTCCTTGCATGAATGCATGCACGGGCCATTGACACACCCTTCTCTCCACAGGCGCACCCCCCCTTGAAACTGCCAGGCCCCCCAGAGCTAATTGGTTAAGCACCCGGGCTGGCTGGAAGCTTCTGGGCAGGAATGAATGCTATTTCTGCAAGGTTTAACTAAAAATTTCTGGATGGATGGCAAACATTAGGCTCTCCTTTACACCACAAAGCACATAAAATGCAAGCAGGCTGCTGTGTGTTTTCGTTCTGCCCTCCATGTTTAGACTGCTTTCCTGGAGTTTGGGGCCGATTAACCGTGTCCTTGACTCTGCAGGAGCTACAGAGGTGATGCAACCGGGCTCGAAGAACACACGGGCCATGGATTAAGGTAGTTCTACCACGGTAGAGGAAGAAGTATCAAGTTGGGTATCGATTTCAACATATCTATTATCCCTTGGTTTGGTGAAATGGAGCTGCTAGACCCCTGGAAAAATAAAAAAAAATGTGGTAACAGTCAAGAGACTTTTGCGTGACTTATTATTAAATATGTATTTAAAGAATATATACAGAATATATACAGAACTTTAACACAACTAAGGGTGGTGGTTTCTCTTTAACTGGTGCCATGAAACAAGGGGTTACTCGGACGATGGGCCTTGGTCTTCTTCGGCCTTCATGCAAGCTTGCTAGTGGAGCACCCCCGGCACATCACACACCCCAGTATCTTACTTCTGTTGCTAATAAACACATGGAGTGAGGAGAGTTCAATTAAAGCTGGAGAACCGGCTTGTGGATTTGGGTTAACTCTCCCCTCTCCCATGCCACTGCACTGATTCAAATTAGCCACCAACCTCTTAACTGGTGATTTCTGGAGAAAATTATAATGGGCACTCCTAGTGCATATCATAAGGAATGCAACCTAACTTACCTCAGAGGTTTGTTCTGTGGATAAAGATACATACTATATACCCCATCTTGAATGTCCTTGATGAGGAGTGAGGTAAAACATCAATCAAGCTATAATTTCCATGTGAATTGTGTCCCAGGCTGACTTGCTGTCAATCTCATTTTTTGCCATCCTTACTGCTTTGTCCAATAGCAGGGTATAGAAATGGGTGAGAAACCTTTGGCCCTCAAGATGTTGTGGACAACACCACCCAAAATCCATATAGTTGTCTTGTCCACATTAGCTTGAGCTGCTGGTATCCAAAGTCAAAAGGATAGTGAAGAGAAAATGTTCCTACACCTTTGCTTGTCAGTTTTCCAGCCCTTGTTTCCTCGAAACAGGAAAGGGTGCCTCAGTGAGGCTGAGAGAGTGTCAGCCAAAGGGAACCTGAGGCAGGGCGGGAGGAAGGGAGGGGGGGACGGAACCGGTGGCGCCGCTAGAGAGAGGCGATCTGTAGCCCATCGATGTCCCAGTTCAGCCACCACAACTCCAAGAAGCGAGACTACAGCTAAAATGGAACTTGCAACTTCAACAAGCACCTCTTTCTCCATTGCTCACAGGGAAAGATAAAAGCAGAAAACGGGCGCGGAAAACCACTAGAGATAGGGAGCAAAAATGCACTCCAGCCAGCTATGGCGCGAGAAACCACTCCCCCGAGATAGGGCGCGGAAATCAAAATCGGCCCGCATGAAGAATGGGAGGAGGGAGTCACCGTGGGAGGAACTGCGGGGCAGGACGTGCGTGCACATGTGAACACGCACGTCATGACGTAGGGGGCCATTTTGAAAAAAATGAACTGTCAATCACAGCTGAAGGAGGCGACGTGAGGAGACTTGGGGGGTGGCCATTACAATGTGTGTAATTGTGAGATCATGCTACAACGTTTCAGGCTGCAGAGGTATGAATCGTTATAAAATAATGTCCTCGGTAGCACGGATAAAAAAAAAAACACCCGGAAACGTTGCAGCGCGAATTTTACTGAACATGTGAAAAAGGGTTTTCCAGCTCAGGCTATACTGCCCGGTGTACCACAGACATGCTGCTGCAACACCAAAAGTCTGTTGCTCCACCATCCTTCAATGCTTATGCTGCCAAAAGACTTCCAGCTATATAGCAGACAAAGAAGAAAAGCGGGCTGGACAAGCATCAAAAGATTTTGCAAAAAGGAGCTTCTTTGTTAGTGTGTACTTCATACAAGTGCACTAGTTCATCCTGGGCTTGAGTTAATACCCAGAGAAGCACTGCTATTTCTTTATTTTTAGAAAAGGTACGTAGTTTATAGCTTTCCTGGTTGTGAAGCTGGTGGCCAGCTGCTAGTCTGTGGCAATATGCTTGGTGTAAGCAGAAAGGGGCAGAGCAGCATTTCTAGGAATCAGGGTGTAGAGAATCACTCTCTAAAGTCCCTTTTGCATTTCCTCTAACTTGCAGAAACAAAATGTGAATGATATGAAATAGGTCCCTGCAACACACCTGTATATAATTTGTAACCTGTATTTAAGTCTCTGAATTATCTTTTTCCCCCTTGATGTGTATGTCTGTGTGTGCATGTATGCATGTATGTGTATGTGTGTGAAGTGCAGAGTATACAAACCCTAGGATGAAGGTTCTGCATATAAACAAGAGGCAACTGCCCATAAGGGAGCGAATATCTATTTCAGTCCTCAAACAGCAGAGATGGAGCTGCATATTCAGGAGTCGAGGGCCATGGGTAGAAATGAGCACCCAGGGAAGCCATGGCCGGACCTGATCGGGAAGATCTACTGGAGAGAATGGATGAGCATGGTGGGCGTGGAAGTGTGTGATCCTAGCAGGGGTGCTGGAACAAGTGCTGCAAGTCAGGATTGATGTGCAGATGCAGAGCCGTATCTGTATGTTTGGAGATGGCAAGACCGGAATAGTAAAAAGTGCTGCATTGAGGTGCATTGGCAAAACTGCGTGGGGAGGGGCTGGAGTGTGACAAGGTGTCGCAGCAGGTCAAGGCACAGATGGAGCTGTGTGTGGGCAGCTGCCAAAGTCCTGCCATGCTGAGTGTTCACCCTCTTGCCCTCCTGGCTGCTTCTGTTCAGAGCTGGGGTTGGCTGGAGGTACCCTTCCCCTCTCATTTTAATCTCTCTCTTTTCTCTTGTGATCACCACCATGTTATTATAGGGTTGCCCTCAGAAGGGGCCAGACAGTGAGTGCCACTTTATGGTGTTTGTCAGCAAATGAAGCATCTACTCAGCCCAGGGCAATCTCTGCAGAGGAAAAAGGTTAAGGTGCTTGGAAACCAAAGCGTGGTGGCAGTGAAGACTGAAGAATTATCTGAGGGGATGGTGAAGAGAGCTGCCTCTCATGTTGGAGACACAAAACACACTCCAGCTAGCAAAGATGGTGCTCCATCTCATTGCAGACTCAGCCCATGACTCCGGAGCCTCTCTTCAGTCATGGAGTCAATATACTCCACTAGCCACCAACCAGCCGTGCTTAGCCCATTCTCCTTCATTAACCCCAGCATTCTTATGGCCAGAGCAGAGTGGCTAAGAGACTAACCAGTAAACCACAACTGCCCCCTAGTTCAAACCTTGCCTCAGTCACAGGGTTGCCTCTGCTCGCTGGATTGTCTTAGGCAAGCAACAGTTGGGCTCACATGTCCATTATTTGTAGCAGAAAGCATGGTATCAATCTACCCTATAAAATAGGGGTGGGAATAATGTAATAACAAAGGGGTGGCAGAACTGTAGACATTATTGGAGTGCAACTCCCAGCATTCCTTATCGCTGGCTAGGGCATCTGGGAATAGCTAGCCAACAACATCTGGAGAGCCATACCATTCCTATCCCTACTGAAAGGATTGTTTAAAAGTCTGTCAAATCTTTTTGAATAATCTAATATGGTATGTAACAAGTAAGTAGTAGTATTTTCTCAGCCAGGCCAATACGATGATCCCTTGTTATCCACAGAGTACATAAATTGTGCCTTCTTGACCTGCAGAGAAGTGGAAATCCGAGCAGCTGTTCTACAAACTGTCAAGGGCATGTTGGTTCCCAGCCAAGCAGACTGAAAGACTAAGATGAGGCAGGGATCTCAGAGCATGTGTGTGTGTGTTGTCACTTTGGTTGGGGAATACCATCTCCAAAGAGAGGCTCACTGGCACCTGCGTTGCTGTCTCTCTAGCATCCAGGGAAGAACCTCTCAATTTCTCAGGCTTTTTGGTGATATCTTCTGAGTGCACTGTAGAGTTTGGGTACTTACTGTTGTTCCCCTTTTTAGGTTTTCAGGTTGGTGTTACACTTTTTGCTTGTCTTGTTCCAATTTTTATGCCAATCTTCATGGGTTCTTCATTTGTATGTTGGTAGTTCATTGCACTGATACTGGTCTAAATCCTTTTTTATACCATTTCTGCACTATAACAGCTTAGTGCAGAAATGGGCTTAGTCATAATTAGAGTAGTGCCGCTGAATCAGTGGGATTTATTTGAGTGTTGAGTCACCATTCAACATTTAATTCAGTGGGCCTGCTCTGGTTGGCAATAACCAGTAGGATTCAGGATATAGTTTTATTTGTTGCTTTTATTAATTGGGCTGATCTTGGTTTGAACCTATTTTAATGTCATTTGCTTTTAACTTTGGTATCTAATTCTATAGTTATACATAAGTTTTTAAAGTGCCTTGAGAATTTGGTTGACGGTCCCTATTAAAATGCCAGAAACAAACAGTAAATAAAAATAATGGTGGAAAACAGGCTGACAGCACATGGGGGCTGCACACCTAAGCAGGCATCCAGGCACCAAAGTTAACAGACTTTGGTTTTTTGGGAGGAGACAGGGAGAGAAGCTATTTTTCTCCATGTCTAACAGGTTCTTGGAGTCAACACCAGCCCTGTTATTGTAGCTGGCCTCAAACCAGTCGCAACAACAGGAGTTTCCCTGTGCCAAGCCTCTTCTTCTCCTCCCCTCACCACCACCCCTCCCTGTTTCTCCAGACTTGAGATCATCACCCTTGATGGACAGTTGGCTTGCCTTTCGAGGAACAGTAGCAGGGTATGTACTTTTCTGCTATTCATTTACGAGGAACCAGGGCCTCTGTGTCCTCCTCAGATTCCTGGGCAATTCGAGCCAGTTCCACTAATCACTTTGCATTCAAGTTTAAGTGGGGTAGCGCGCCATGTTCCCATGGCAACCTCCCCAAGCCATACAAGAGCTGAGTGGCTGGTTTTGATCCATGTTTGGGTGGGGGGAGATGGAGAGCACTGCTTCTCAAGCCAGCAAAAAAGTCTAGGTAAGGAGAATGGAAAGGGCTATGACAAGAAACATAGTGCTGTATTCTGCACAAGCTGGGAACCTGGGAATAGCTGGGAACTCTTCTCTCTTTCTGCTCCTCCTGGCAGGAATGATGGTGGGGCCAGACAGGGGAAAACCTGGGGATGGAGAGCAGGGTTAGGTTAGGGTTAGCAGGAGAGGCAGCAACCAGTGCCGTGATGTCTGGACTTGAGTCAGCATGCTGGGGAAGCCTAAGAAGTCATGGAGCACTTTCACACTGCTTAGTCATAGCGCTGTGATTCCACTTTAACTGCCATAGCTGCATCCTATGAAATGCTGGAATTTTCAGTTGGAGAAACACTAGGGCTCTCTGGCTGAGGACTATAAGGACCCTTCCCTTAACTGCCAATTACAGCATTCAGTAGGATAGAACCATGGCATTTAAAGTGTGGTATGATAGTGCTAGTGCGGTGTGAAAGGTCCCCAGGTTAGCTTGATGAGCCTCAGCCTTGCTTGGTGTAGTGGTTTTGCAGCTTAGTAATGTGTGATTGAGAGCCGTCATGGTGTAGTGGTTTGAGCACTGGATTATGATTCTGGAGACCAGGGTTCAAATGGCTGCTTAGCCATGGAAACCCACTGGGTGACTTGGATAAGCTACACTCTCTCAGCCCCAGAGGAGGGCAATGACAAATCTCCTCTAAACGAATCTTGCCAAGAAAACCCTATGTTAGGTTCACTTTAGGGTTACCATAAGTCAGAAATGACTTGAAGGCACACCACCACCACCACCACCACCACAACAACAACAATGTGTGGTTTACAAATGCAGCAGAATAAAGTGGAAGACTTTTGAGATGCCAAGATGGACAGCAGCTCTTCAGAACTGGAGGATTTTAGATGGGATCCCATTTCTAATGCTCTTGGTATATCTTTAAAATAAAGCACCTAACCTAGCACAAGAGGAAGAAAAAATATTTGTCCATTCTGCCCCTCACAGATAGCTCTTATTTTCCCATAAGGGAACGTTTAAACACAAACACACACATGCACACACATACACTGCAGTCATTCTACCACCTCAGGAATCTTACCACCTCCTCTGGCCACCTGGATATACCTGGCCTTTCCTGCTGTTGGGATATGTATGCTGTAGGCCCCACCTCTCTGATGGAGCTCTCTTAAAGTGGCTCCATTGCGATCTGGAGAGGGAACTCTGGCAGCACTGTGCTGGATTCCCAGGGCTGAGGGAGTCTGAGGGAAGCACAGCACTTCCAAAAGTTACTTTTTCAGATTAAAGTCCCCTGAATGCACTGAAGGCTGGGACATTTGGGGAGTTATAGTCCAAAAGAGTAACTTTTGCAAGTTCTAGGAAAGAATTACTGACATGTGAAGATTTGAGCAACGAAGCTTGTTCAGATCTGGGTCATAACACACAGTTTTCCTTCTCTTGTGCCCACTGTATCATGCTGGGTCCTGAGTCCAATCCCTTAACATTCAGACACTGACCAGATGGAGAGCTGAATCTTACTTTGACCACCTAAGAGCCAGTAGATTCCACTGGACCTGGATAAGGCAGACTACCTTAGAGGGGACACAAGGCATGTCATGTGGCAGACATAGTTCTGCCCTCCCCAGCATCCCTCTGCCACTTCCCAGTCCATGGCAATTGCCACCTAAGACAAACTCCTTCCTGTGTCTATTCGCAGAGTCAGTCCTAAGGGTCTGCAGGGGGTTGAAGGGGCTGACAGTTCAAGCACCATCTGCCAGATCTGTGTAGAAACAGGATTTAGAATACAACTTGGCAGAAATGAGGTTTCTTGCCTCTGCGTCCAGAGAGGAGACCATTTGCAAGTGTGGCCATTCCTAATTAAATGGCCCATCAGGCAGCAGATATGCGACCTGGTCCAGGACACATTAGTTAGGGAGAGTTTGGTGAGATTTCCTCCAAGGTGAAGTCAGCACAGCAGTGCAACTTTACAGCAGATGAGAAAAATGAATGAGAGGTTGGGAAAGAGAGCTTATGAATTTCCCATGAAGCAGAGAGAACAAAGGGGAACTCCATCACTAGGGAGAGGATGAATGGTGATCCCCTATGCAGGGCATAAACTTCAGAATAAGTATAGGAAACTGATACACCTTAGTTAATGAAGTAGATGTGTCCCTGGCATAACTTTTTTAACAGAAAATTTTGTATCAGAAGCAGGAAAAAAAAGTGGAAAGAATAGGGATAGTTTCCTATACCACATAAAAGAGTAGTTCAACATGTTTCAGCAAATCTTTTGTTCAAAATTAACAATATCCACAAGAGAAATGAAAGAGACAGGTCAGGTATAAACGAAAGCATTTTGAACCTTCTAGACACCAGCATAAGATTATTTTCAAAATGCATCGAGGGAAGACTTTTTCTTTCACCATCTCCCCCCCCACCTTCTAAGCCACTCTATCATCAACCACCATGCTCAGGTCTTGCAGATTCAGGGACGTGTCTTGCTTGATTGAGTCTGTCTCTCTGTAATGTGGTCTTCGTCTTTTCCTACTGCCTTCCACCTTACCAAGTATTATTGTATTTTCTATTGAGTCATTTCTTCTCATGGTATGGCCAAAATATGACAGCTTCCATTTTGTCACCTTGGCTTTTAGGGAGTGTTCAGGCTTGATTTGCTTTAGGATCCCTCCCTTGGCTTTTTTTTTTTTTTTTTTTGGTCTTTTTAGCAGTCCATTGCATCTGTAGAACTCTTCTCCGGCACCATGTTTCAAATGAATTGAATTTCTTCCTATCAGCTTTCTTCACTGTCCAGCTTTCACAATCATATATAGAAATTGGAAATAGGATGATATGGACAATCCTAACTTTAGTGTTTGATGATATATCTTGAAACTTTAGGATCTTGTCTAGCTCCTTCATAGCTGCCCTTCCGGGTCCTAGGGCCTTTCCACCCTACACTGTTATAGTGCTATTATGACACTTTCAACATCCTATGGAATCCTGGGGTTTGCAGTTTAGGGAGGGGTATTTAGAATTCTCAGCCAGGGAGCTCTTTGGTCTCAGTAAACCACAAACCCAGAATTCCACAGGATACTGAAAGCAGAATAGTAGCACTATAACAGTGTAGTGCGTCAATGCCCCTAGTCTTCTTCTGATTTCTTGACTGCATTCTGATTAATGTCTGAGCCAAGGTATGGAAAAATTTGGACTATTTAAATGTCTTCATCGTCTGCTTTAAAGTCATGAAAATCATCTGTGGTCATTAATTTTGTTTTCTTTACGTTCAGCTGTAAACCTGCCTTTGCACTTTTTTCCTCGACTTTCTTCAGTAATCGTTCTAAGTTTTTGCTGTTTTCTGCTAGTAGTATTTGGGATGGTAAAAGAGTTTGCTGCCATAGCTGTGTGCCTTCACATTGTTTTTGACCTATGGCAACTCTAAGGTGGATCTATCACAGGGTTTTCTTGGCAAGAATTATTCAGAAGAAATTTGTGATTGCCTTCTCCTGAGACTGAGAAAGGACAAGTTGCTCAAGATCAGCCAGTGGATTTCCATGTTGACATGGAATTCGAACCCTAGTCTACCTGAGTCCTAGTCCAGCATTTGAACCACTATACCATGCTGGGTCTCTGAATCAAATTTATAAATCCTAATGTTTCTGTTATGTAAACAAGTTCCTGAACAGTGTCTCCTTTCTTTTACCAGTCCTTTTGAAGCCATTCATATTCATCTGCAACCATACATTTCCCATGTAACACCTAGGGGGCCATGCACACTGCTACTGGTGTGGTTCTCTCATTGCCATAAGAGGTATCATGAATACTGATACTGTACAACAAATTTTCCAGCTTTATATTGCTTGTGCGTTGTTGTTGCTGTTAGTACATTTTCTCAAATACTCATAGAGCAGAAGGGTGGGCTTAAAAAGTGTTCTAAATAAACAAACAAAAAGTATATTTGTGTATTCCATATTCCCTGTGCTTAGAACAATTTACTGTATTTAACAGAACTAAACATTTTCTTTGAGAATGCAACATCAAAACAGAGCAGCAACTCTATCATGCTAAAACCATCAGCTCACAAGATCATTCCTAAAAAGCTGGACTTTTATAACACTACTTAAAGGGCTTTGATGTTGTGATTTTGCTAATTGATCTGATAATCTCATAGAATTATGGTATTCAAAGCAGGGCACGAAGGCTAGCTCTGAACTGGCGAGTGAGTATTCTGTGGGCCCAGGAAGGAGATTTCTGAATTCTGTTAAGTCTCAGGCCACAAAGGACTTTAAAAGTCTAAATCACATTCATAAATTGGGCCTGAAAACTTAACCAGCAGTCAATGTCATTGTGACAAGAAACCTATACAATTATTCCATAGGATATAGTCTCACTTAACTATAAAGTCCAGGATTCCCTCCCTAGGAGACAGCCATGGCAGTCAAAGTTGAATCATAGTACTATGATTGCATGACATGAAAGGACCCCTAGCTGGATAAGCTCTTCGTCCTCATGGAGATGGTCCATGGCATACTGTCCCAGTTTCAGCTTCTCAATAACTTTCAAAAACAGCCAGTGGTGAGGCTGTCTGTCACTGCATCCCACTGGAGAATATGAGAAATTGCGGGATACAGGTAAGATGAAGGAAGGGCCTCGTTTCAAGATCCTTCTGCATTGCCCCTTCCTTCACCGCCTCCCACCATATCATCACTCCCTCCCACCATATCATCACTCCCTCCCACCATATCATCACTCCTCTCCAGGCACTGGCTCTGCAATCCCAGGCTCAGTTTAACTAGGCATGGCAAATCACCATCTCTCTTAAAAAGGTAGAGATTTATCTGGGGGAAGTTTCCCAGCTCGTAACCATGAATCCATCAGCTGCCTTTGCTGGGCTATTCAATCTTTCATAACTCCCAGTTAAGGACACGCCATGACAGGTGGATAAAGGATGAAATAGGAGGGTGATAAGTAGGATTTACAGGGATCCCTGCAAATGTGGCTAGGGGAAAAGTTGCTTTTACACATCACAGGCACACACTTCATCCATGGCCTGTTTTGGCTGGCAGAAGTACAAGGAGGGACAAATGTGGGACCCAATGGATATGGGGTAAATAATGGAATTAAAATATTCTTCACGGAGCCCTTCTTGCTGTTGACTACACCCAGCTCAGTGGGAAGGATCCAGACACTCTCAGTCCATCAAGGCAGTGGTTCCCAGGCTTCAATCCCAAGATATTGTTGGACTTCAGCTCCCAGAAGCCCATGTTGAGAAATACTTGGCAGCCGTAGTTGAACAACAACTGAAGACCCAGGGGTGTAGCTATGGTGAGGCTGGTGGTGCAAAATGAGGGCATTGCCTCCATATAAGGATTCTGTCTCTCAAATGAAAATTTCCTTCAGTCTCCAAATTACTAACATTGCAAAGGTTGAGACACTGAAAATCATTCACACCTAGCACACTTATATTTGCTGTATTTGCTTTCCCTAGGTGGCTTTGTCTGCCCCTTTTCTTTCACTGCATAAACTCTATCTCTAAATGCTGAAACAATGGCCCTTTCCTCACGGGGGGGGGCGAAACAGGGCCGCGCACACAGGGGCGGAGCTTACCCACGAGCGGGTTGCTCCGTCCCTCCGAAGAGCGCAGATCTGCCGTTCCAAACGCCGCCGAAATTCGGCGGCGCTCGACGGTGCCCAAAATGGCGGCCGGCAGCTTCCAGCGGCGCTCCGCCAATTAGGACAGCGCGCCAGCCGGAACCCTGCCCCCGGGCAGATCTGCAGGGACACGCTACCGCGTCTCTGCAGTTCTTGACCGGGGGCTGCTACGGGGCAGCGCGGGTAAGTTTTATAAAAACCACTTTTGAAGGTGGTTTTTATAAAACTCACAGCACCACCCCTGGGGCTGCGCTAGAGCAGTTTGAGGTCTAGAACCTCACTTTTTTTAACTGCTCTAGCGCAGACCCCGGTGAAGAAGACCTCCTGGAGAGGTTGCTCTAGCGTGGGCAATATGCCCATGTGCAAATGGCCAATGTTTCAGATTAGTACAATGCCAGAAATTTGGAAGGAACGGAAGATTTTATTGGGTGGGAGAGAATTCTTATTTGAGGAAAAGTGGCCTCAGTTTGCCTCCTCTCTATAGCTACAGCCCTGTGGGAACTGACAGGTTGTGAACTATTCCTTTAAGGAACCTGGAGGTAAAGTTGTTGCTTAACGGCCACCAGTCCTCTAGAAGACTGAAGCCCATTTCTGCACTACAGCCCCATCCTGCCATGGGGATGCTGTGAAGCCGGTCTGTGATGCGTAGCTATTGCATGACATCATTGCTATCCCATTCCTGTCACGTCCCCAGCCATCGCAATCGCGCGTTATATTATTAATGGAAAAAAATCTGGTTAAAGGCCCCTTTTGCGTGACAATTGTGTCAGCTGGGGCTGTACGGGAAGGGTGGAAGCACTATCAAAGTGCTTCCTCATTGCAGCGCTAGAAGAGGCTGGCTGCACTGTGGAAAGTAGGAACATGTCCCAAAACGCTACCATCTGCCAGCCGCAGAAAGGAGTGTTTGGGACATGCTCCCATCCTGGCAATGGCACTGCTGGGATGATGCCGGGACATCGCAGGATGCAGGTAAGATGCGGGAATGGCCTAGGACCAAGATCAGCTCCTTTGACGTTAGCTCCCTGTGTCAGATTTCTTTGGCAGGAAGAGCAGTGCAGACCTTGAATGGAAGGACATCTTTTGTCGTGCATGGCCCTGCCCTGAGGAAGGCCAAATGTGAGCACAGAGAAGAAACCAGGAAATCTGACAGATCAGTCCATCTGCTTGAGGAAGGGAAGCGAAGGTCATTGTGGCAAACAGCCTCAGGAATTAGGGCCTGTAGCCATTATGCCATCTTTTGATCTATTACTGCCTATAAATTCAGTCAGCATACCTCTTGCCTTAAAGCCATGGTGGACAGCAGCAGTCATTCTGGGGGACAGTTTTCTTCCCCTGGGAGCAACTGGAGGCAAGCCAAAAATGTCAGAACACACACACACACGTGTACGCAGAAAGAGAATGAGAGAGAGAACCAGAAAACCACTTCTGGTTTTGAAAAATGTTTATTTTTAAACAAGTTAAGAAGTGCAGAGAGCTCCTGCAACCTATTCAAAGGTGAGTTGCTGGTTCTTGAGGCTTCTAGGAGTGTGAATTCATTTTTGTTTTCTGGCTCAGAAATGCCATTTGGGGAGTGTGGAAAAGTCAGGAAGCTCAAAAACAGTCTTGGGAGACTGTGCAAGTATACCTTAGTTAACAAAGTAGATGCCTTCCTGAGCATTACTTCTGTAACAGAAAATTTGGTACCAAAGGCAAGAATAACATGGAAAGAATAGTGAGAGGTTCCTACACTACAAAAAAAAAGAAAAAAAAGAATAGCCACTCAACTTGTTTCAGCAAATGTTTTACAGTGTTTGAACTAACAATATGCATGTGTGAAATCAAACAATTCAGGTGAGCCTTGCAGAGGTAAACAGAAACATTTTGAACATTCTAGAGATCAGTTGAAAGCTTCTTTCAAAATACATCTAGGGATGGCATTTTCTTTCACTAGTCTTCACTTTTAAGATTTAGTGGCCACACTTACAGATCTATGCTTCATTTTGACATACTGAGAGTAGCTGGTGAAGCAGGGTGATCTGCCCTCCCCTTTTCTCTTTGTTTTTCTGTTCAAGCATACTCAGCAATGGACTCTGAAGCTACCTGTTGTTTACCTTGCCTGTTGTAAGCAGGCACACACAGCTACATTTATGTCAGTTGGAGTAGAATCTCATTTTTTCCCAGCTCAAGCTTGATTCCATTGTTTACTGCAGACATGATGCTCTAAGCCAACACTGAAAGTCTGGGTTTTTCCACCCAGTATCTTTCCAGTGTCAACACTGCTAAAAATAAATAAACAAATAAATAAAAAACCCTCCCAACTAGACTAGGGAAGGGACTGATGGGCAGGCATAAAAAGGCTTTGTAAAAGGGAGCTCTTTGTCAGAGGCTTTGTTAACTGAGGTATTCTTGTATAACCCTAGGTGCCCTCCTGCCTTAAAAGGAATACAGAACTGCTAGAATTATTTATCTCTCTGTACCTTCATGAACTTCAGCAGGAAGCCTGAGGACCTAAACAGCTCCAATGTCCCAAGAAGCTGATTTGGCGACCGGCAACATGTTGGCCGCCACTTGCGGGAGGCCTTAGAACTCCTGTTTTCAATCATCATTGCTTTATGTCACAGAACCAATAGCGGTCTTTGCAGGGTTCTGTACTGCAAGAAGTTTCAGCCCTCTTCTGCACCACCAGAGAGGCACTGGAGTCATTTGGTGGTGGTGAGACTGTGACACTGTAGGTTTATTTCCAGTCTCTTAGTGGACTTCTACCTTTGCAAAACTGGAAATTTCCTCCCAGTGTTTTACTAGGGTTCTTGCCAGCCTTCCAAAGCTGACTTCCACGCATGGAACGACTGGCAGTCTCCCCAACTCTATCAGGTATGCTGCCACCCCCCCCCCCGAATTATGAATTACTTAGACAGAACAGGAGGGACTCTGCCTAATCTCTAAGCGTAAGGAACTTCCACCTCCCCCTTCCCCTGAGTGAGAGGTCCTATGTAGCGTGTGCCAACCCTGGCGTGGAAATGGAGAGAAACGGAGGTTTATAAAAGTGTTTTAATCAAGGCATGCAAATAAACAGTATCACACTTGGGAGACCCCCTCTCCCAGGTACACTTAGTTACAAGAATTTACAAAACAGATATAACAGCACAGAGACATTCTTAAGATCAGCCAATTCCCAAAATAACAACATTAGCCCTAACGCGGCTAACTACTTATTTCTAGTTACTCAGAATTAGGTTATAGGCGTAGATGGTCTAAAGGAGGAGGGAGGGGGTCCAGGAGACATAGCATGCCGGCCAGCTCTCCTCTCTCTTCCTCTGTCTGTCTGGCCTTTCTGTCTCTCTCTCTGGCCACATGGCCTCTCAGAAATTTTATATTTTCCTCCTTGGAAGAATCTGGAAGCCTCTCCAAGATGCCCACCTCTTTTCCTTTTGGTTGGTCAGTTCTCACCTTGTGACCTGTGATGCTGACCCTTTCTTTTTGATTGGTCAACTCTCACCCTGTGACCCTTGATGTAATCCTAACATCTCATTAACCCTTGGTTTACCTGAAGAGGGAAGTATCTCCCTTTGATAAGCCTAGATAATGGGAAGCCCCATTATCACAGAGACGTACGTCAATGGTAGCCCCCTGTACTCTGTGTGTGTCCGTGTCCCATGTGGCCTCAAACTTGGGTTTAATCATTCAGCACCAAGAATGTATTTCTTGAGGTCTTTGAGCTTATTTGAGTAGATAAAGTTCTCTCTAAGCATCTTTTTAATGATTCTGGACTTCAAGTCCCTCTTCATAGCCTTTGCTGTACCAGACTGAACATAACTCTGATTGTGTGTGAATGTCGGGGGCGGGGACCTGGGGACAAAACAGGAATCAGATCTTTCCATCTTTCCTCATTCATCCTGTGGCACTGAGTTTTGTAAGTTAACAATGTGTTTTGTGAAGAGGTACTTCCTTTTGTCCCGCCTGAGCCTACCGCCAAACAATTTCACAACAGGATTCTGGGTCCCAGCATTATGACTAGGGGGGAATTGTATATTTTTTTTGAGGGGTGGAATCTCTCTATCCAGTCAGGTCCAGATGCTCATTTAGGAACCTAGTTCCTTTTACCTGCTGTTCTTGTCTGGCTGCAGTGCACATTTGGCTGTCTCTGATTTTTCTCTCTCTCTCCCCTCAGGATCAGGCACAATGTTGCCTCCTTACCTTTTGATGCGAAATCTTGTACAATCACTGATAGCATCTGCTGGCTTCCTCCTACATGGGACACCATAGCAGACAGTGCCTCTGTGTTTCAATCTCCTTGCGGTCACGCTGATTGCACAGTCTCTTCTCTCTGGGTATGTTCTGTGTGTGTGTTATCAGTGTGTCTGGCTCGTGTCTATATAGATTGCATTTCTAGTCTTTAATCATTTATTCTATATTTCCAGGATGTCTGTCTTAAGGATGTTCAAAAGTCTGGCACAGTCCCAGGGGTTCTCTAACTGCCATGTGAATTTGGGGGAAGGGGGAAGAATAATCAGTCCTACTATAATATGCCTTTCTTTTGAAGACAGACAGGGCTCTGCATTTCACAGGGGTGTACCTCCAGAATCAGATCGATTCAAATGCCTCTGTAAGAGCCGGTGTATGGCATTCTTAATTAAATGGCTATCTCATTAGACAAGTGGCTCTTTAAAGAAAACACACCTCAAAATTAAAAGCTTGATCATATGTAAACTTACCTCCAAGGAAGCATGCTTAATACAGCCAAAAACAGATATAATGATATAACAGGGTATTCATGACCGGATGGACATATTCTGATTTGGAAAACTGCCAGTAATCACACCAGAGAAAAATGAAATGTTCAGGTATAGAGTTACCTAGAAACTCCTCAAAAAAGAGAAATGGACTGGCTCATAATTACAAAAAATATGTATATGACCGACTTTGGCTTACTTTGGTCGCTCTGAAGGAAGCCAAATCCTACTAGAGGAATCTATATTGCATTGACTTTTGACTGTCAAAGACAGCTCGTATCTTGGAACCACAAGGGCAAAATAAAAGAATTGGGGATATTGAACAAAAAGGCAAGAATCACACTTACATGGAGGAACTCTTACTGGACTATATGGCTTTAGAGTGCAGGCACGCACCTGCTATTTCCACCACTCTGGATGAACGAAACGAAACAAAAGAAAGTGGTGGGATCCCACTCACAGCTTGAGTAAAGGCTCTGCGTGAGAAATTGTCAGAGAAACTATGAAAGCAAACACCGAAATCCTAAGCACCTTGAGTAGCCTGAAGTAAACACGGGTAGGACTGTTCTACATGGCTCCTTAGGATTTCTTCCCCTTTGTTCATACTTTCCATTTCCCAACTCCTAGTGGAATGATAGCAGCAGCAGATGCTGCTGCTGCAGAGTGGCGTAATTAAATGCTGTCATTAATCCCAGCTCCAGGCTTGAGACTTCTGTTGTGCTTTTCAGTGCGACAAGGTGGGGGCTCAAGCAGGTAGGGTGCATGATGACAACCCTTGCTTTTGTTTGCAGAGCAACGAGTGCCTGCTTTTCCTACGCTTGTAAGGCTCTTGCCATAGACAAGTGTGTTTAATGGCACTCCACACTGCGGCAAGAGCATCCACCCTCTCCCATTTTTCCCAGCGAAAGCACCATGGGGGCACTCATCCACACCAAGCCAAGTGTCGGTTTCAAAGGATGTTTTTGCCCCTGATGGGAGTGACTGTGACTTGCTGCCTTTAATGGTTTGTGAACCCTGCTCACACTTGCTTCTATTACCCATTGAGATAACATGAGTTGTAACTGCAATCAATGAATCCCTTAAAGCCTCTCATTTATAGGGTTTTGTGACCTTCAAAAGCTAGCTGCCTCTGGCACGGTAGAGGGATGAAACCTCTATGCTTACATTGAGTGAGGTAGGCTACCTGATTCTGAGTTTGGGTTTCATATATAGCAGAGCAACTCCCTTGCTGCGAGCTATTGAAAGTCAGTCCTCAACACACTGCTGGCCCGGTGCAGAGAGCAATCTGTCTCAGGAGTACAGCACAGCCAAAAAGAGAGGCCTCTCACCTTCAGTGCACTACATATGCACGGGGAACCTGGTGCTAAATCATTCATAGACACTGAGTGAGGCAACTTAGGCCTGACTTCCATTCAGGGGCATTTTCTGTTAAGCCTGGATCTACACAGGCAGCATGAGGCCAGCCCGAGACATTTTGCTGCCTGAGGTAGAACAGGAAATCATGTCTTTACTCTCCCACAGAAAGGTGTGTGGTATCTAGAGTTAGATAAGTTATTTTGGTAGATGAAGCAGAGGAATCCTACATGTATCTCCCCATCTCTAGCCGCAAAAATGAAATAATAACAAATCAACTCACTAAGAATTTGACATCCTTTCTTGACATCCCTAATCTGCTGGTCTTGCCTCTCTCTGCCTAATGATACAGCCAGTCCTGACGCAGAGGAATGCGATGGGTAAAAGTTGGTCAACATTAATAGAATGAATGGTACTACTTTAGCCTGCATGTGGGAAAGTTCCAGTGTGAATGCTGTCCTGTGTACTCCAGTCCACTTCTTCAAGGGCATCAAAGGTAGTCACCACTAAAAAATCTAGTTTCACAGAAGCAAAGTTAAGATACAAAGTGGGCAGCGAGAATATACAACCGCTTCTAAAAGCTGGTAGGTCTTCAGTCTTCATTGGCACACCCCTGCAATGAGTCCGAAAAAACTGAGGTGACTGTGATGATCTGTATCAGCTTACTAGTTCTTGTCATTTTCATGTGTATTGGTAATAGATCTTTTATAAAAGTACTGAGTCTCAGTTGCCCAAGACACACCACCATACTTTGCATTACTACAGTGATTGCTCACAATATATTATGACTGGGACAAATTCTCACACACTCAGCTATCGTGACAAGTGGAGCTAAACATAGGGGAGCAGGAAAGCCAGAGGGAGTTTGGCAGACAATGTCATTGTTCCTGTTAATCAAAAAGCCACCATCTTCTGACCCTGTGGAGCACTGGTGCCACTCTGTCTCTGCTGGTGAGAACAAAATGTTATTTGCCTGGCACTGAAAAATTATAAAGGCATACCCTCCAACTGTTCTGTTCTGGCAGAGACAGTTCCAATTAATCCTCAGTCATCACACTTCTTCAGCTGCTTTGAAAATGTCCCGGTTTCTCTCTCCTTCCACTTTCCACTTCAGTTACTGCAAACTGAGCTCAAAGTACATAAGTAGTTTGCACTCAATTAACTCATCAGGGGAGAAAGGAGGAGGCAGAATCTAGCCCAGAGCTTTCCAAACTGTGTGTTGCAACACATTAGTGTGTCGGCTGCAGTGTGTAGGTACGTCGCTGCTGCTGCCACAGGCCTAGAAGGGCAGCGGTGGGTCAGGTTCAGGTGGAGGGGCTGCCTCTCCTGTCACCACCACCACCACTACCACCCTGGACCAAGAAAGATCCAAGCAAGGGCAGCAGTGGTGAGTCAGGCACAGATGAAGGGGCTCCCTCTTCCGCTGCCACCCCGGGCTGAGAAAGACCCCAGCACAGTTGTGTATGGATGTGGAGGGGGGAGGGGGGATTTGCCCCTGTCGGCAATGTTTCTGGGATGACCCAGCCCATAGCCACACCCTCACATGCCCTGGCCATGCCCCCACACACCACAGACCGCAGCTATGCCCCCGTGCACAGTGGCCATGCCCCTCGTGCCATAGCCCCCCTCCTGCCCCCCCGTACATTCCAAGCTCCACCACTGCCTCGGCAAGTGTGGTGGTGAGGCTACCCCACCCTAGATACTCCTCTGGGTACTGCACATGTGTAATCTGGTTGAAACAGTGGAAGTGAATGCAAAAATGCGTAGCCGCTTGACAAAAAGCCACCTATCTGTAGGTGTGTGCCATGTGAGTTTGTTCTCTCACTTTATCAACGTGAGAGTAGTTACTTAAATTGCAGTTGAATTACCCTTAAAAGGGATAAATTTCTAGTTAAGAATTTTGTTTCTTGTTATTTCATTATTACAATTTATGTATGTATCTGTATCTCTTATAAGGGGTTAATTTAACCTTTGGTTTGCTAGTAAAACTGAATTACTGTGTCGTGAAATGATGTATGTGTAAAAAGTGTGTCACCAGCATGAAAAGTTTAGAAAGCTCTGATCTAGCCATTCCCAGTAGACTCAGGCAAAAACAAACTGCTGAAGCCTCTCCTACCTCATGTGTTCTTCCTCATGAATAACTTTTTTGTATTTTAAACATACTCTGAAGTTGCTCAGCCACAGTCATCATATTTTTTTCTGTGAAATGTAGGAGGATATGGGTTTATTCTGTCACCTCCTTCTGCAACAGGTGTAGACTTCTCTTTTGAAAAGAAAATTAACTCTCTCTCTCTCTCCCTATAACCAACACGACAAGGAATGGAAATGTTTAAACAGTTGGTTGCAATTATTGTTTTGTTGTGTGTTGTTAAAATTGGGAAAGCTCTGAGTTATGCTAAAAGCAGAGGCAGCCCCCTCCACCATTGACTCTTATCTGTTTTCCCCCCCATAGCAACTGCCTACTCAAGGCAAACAGACTCGTCTGTCCTGAGCAGACGTTGCAACGATGCACAGCATTGCTCAAATGCTCACACTGAGAATGTCTGCTGTCTTCTGCAAAACTGCAGCATCTGCTTGTGGCAAATTAAACAACCTGTTTGTCACAAACAGGAATCCACCCCAAGGAAAGAGCAGGGAAAATGAATAGGAGCAGGCTGAGTGTGTGCTGGCCTATGTTTTGCTGTTTGCTTCTGTCACCATGTACAGCCTAACCAGTGGGCCCGTTCTTCCGTCACCCACAGTCAGGTGAATAAAGCAGGAAGATCCAAACAAACTGCTTCTGTTGCCAATATTAATACGTCAACACTGCTGCCACCAATTACTAGTTTTTCAGTATAAAGAGGCATCACCATCACCACCACCACCACCCCTTTTCCTTAGGACTGGTACTGTGATGCCAGAATAATATCAAATAGCCTAACTGGATCTGACAGAGGACCAGCATTTAGTCCAGCATCTTGTTTCCCAAGGTGGCTATTCAGTTCCCAATGGAAACCAAACACAGGTAACTAAACACACTCTCTTTCTAAGGCCATTTCCACACTAGACTGTTATAGCACTATTATTCCACTTTCGACATCCTATGAAATCCTGGGGTTTGCCGTTTAGGGAGGGGCTGGCCGGCCCCTCCCTAAACTGCAAACCCCAGGATTCCATAGGATGTTGAAAGTGGAATAATAGCGCTATGACCGTCTAGTGAGGAAATGGCCCGAGTCAGGGTGAAGCCTTTTTCCTCTACATCTCTGGACCATGGATGTTCGGTATACTCCTGGCAAAGTCAAAACTTGGAAAATTTTCCAGATACCTTCCAGCTGTCCTGTTTTGGTGGAGACAATCTCATTTCATCCTATATCACCCAACTTTTCCAGCTATTTTTAAAGTATCTCTGTTTCCCTGTCCTTCTCCCACTTTCCTGCTTTGTCCACAGCTAGCTTCAGTTGCTTCAAATGGAGTTCAAAGTGCAAACGTAGTTTGCATTCAACTCAGTAGGAGGAAGAGGAGAGGAGGAATAGAATCTTGTCCTTCTCAGTTGGCTCAAACAAAAGCAAACTGCAGTAACCTCTCCTAGCTTGTGTCTTCTTCCTGATTAACAGCTCCTGCCATTTTAACCATGCTCTGTTTTTGCTTGGCCACATGTGTCCCAGCTTTCATCTGTGAAATGGTGGAAGGTATGTTTCTACAAACAAGACGTATGCTCTGTCACCAGGCTGTAGCGCCTTCCGCATGAGATACAAATGTTTACTAAGTTTGCTTATGTTGTAAGATCTTGAAAGGCTTGAATGATATCAACTAGGTAGCAATCCATGTATTTATTTATTTATTTACTGAATTTATATTCCTCCTTTCTTCCAAATGGGATTCAAGGACAGCTTACAATAATTAAAAAAAATCTGTTAAAATATTAATTTACAAAATAAAAAAATAAATATCACTATTATTAAAACATACCTAAAGACAGAAAAACAAAACACTTAAAACATATTTAAAGCATAGTTTCGATAAAAGATAAAAAGATTAAAACAGCACACCACTCACACACACAGTACAGCTTCACAATTAAAATTCAAAAGACTGTTGAACTAAAAATGTCTTCATTGCCAATGGAAAGAGAGCAGGAAGGGAGTGAAGTGGACCTCCCATAGAAGGGAGTTCTACAGTCTTATGCCAGACTTATGCATCAGAATTCTGTGACTGTTTGCTGGCATAGTTCTACTGGCATAGCTGATGGTGGCAGGAGGGAAAGGTCCATGGATGCAGCAGCCATGAAAAAATCAAGGCCCTGGGAAAATGGACTGCTCAGAGCCACCATTGTGCAACCCTTGAAATAGAGCTTTGTTGTTTACTATTGTCAAGTCAACTTCAACTTATGGCATCCCTATGAATGAGGGACCTCAGAGTCACCCTGTCATCCACAGCCCTGCTCAGATCTTGCAGACTCAGGGCTGGGGCTTCCTTGATCGAGACTATTCATCTGTAATACAGGCCATTCCGCACTAGACTGTTATAGTGCTATTATTCCACTTTCAACATCCTATGGAATCCTGGGGTTTGCAGTTTAGGGAGGAGCCCCTCCCTAAACTGCAAACTCCAGGATTCCAAAGGATGTTGAAAGTGGAATAATAGCACTATAACAGTCTAGTGCGGAAATGGCCACAGTCTTCCTCTTTTCCTACTGCCTTCCACCTTACCAAGCATTATTGTCTTTTCTAATGAGTCATATTTTCTCGTGGTATGTCCAAAGTATGACAGTCTCAGTTTAGTCACCTTGGCTTCTAGGGAGAGTTCCAGCTTGATTTGCTCTAGGACCTGTTCATTTGTCTTTTTTGGCAGTCCAGACTATCCGTAGAACTTTTCTCCAGGACCACATTTCAAATGACTTGATTTTCTTCCTGTCAACTTTCTTCACTGTCCAGCTTTCACAACCATACATAGAAATGGAAAATAACATAGCATGGACAATCCTGACTTTAGTATTCAATGATATATCTTGACACTTCAGGATCTTGTCTAGTTCCTTGATTGCTGCCCTTCCAAGTTCTAGTCTTCTTCTGATTTCTTGACTGCAGCCTGCATTCTGATTAATGACTGAGCCAAGATATGGAAAATCTTTAACTGTTTCAATGTCTTCATTGTCTGCTTTAAAGTTATACGAATCATCTGTGTTCATTATTTTTGTTTTCCTGATGTTCAGCTATAAATCTGCCTTTGTTCTTTACTCCTTGACTTTCTTCAGTCGTCATCCCAAGTCTTTGCTATTTTATTCTAGTAGTATGGTGTCATCTGCTTATCTTCAATTACTGATTTCCTTCTTTCAATTTTCATGCCTCCTTCCTCCAGGTCAAATGCTGCTTTATGTATGATATGTTTAGCATATATGTTAAACAGACATGGTGATAAAATGCAGCTTTGACTGATGCCCTCCCCACTTTCCAATTGGAAACCATTTCATTTCTCCATATTCTGTCCTGTTACCCCAAAACATGAGTGCCAGTACCTCCAATGACAACGGGGAACTAATTAGCTCAATTAAGAGGCCTGCAATTGGGCGAGGGGTAACTGAATGAGATATTTCCACCAATGTTTACAGGGTCTTTCAGGAAAAAACCAGGTAGAGATCCCAAAATATAAACTAAAAATGTGTTTTACTGAAAGATTAGTTCTCTCTCGCACACACACAAAGAGCCAAACACTTGCACAAGAGCTGACCAATGGATAAAGGGAGGAAAGTTGTGGATGGAAGAGTTTTCAAGGAATGGGCAATAATTACCAATCTAGAGAGCAGTGAAGAAAGCAGCAATGTGGCTCAGATTGGTGCCTAAGGACAGTACTCATTCAGAAACTGGAGCAACAGCATGGCAACCAGCATGCGAAGTACTGTATTGAGCCACTCAAAACAGAGGTTCTTATAGCCAAAATGTACCCTGAGGGTATGGGTGTGAATGGCTCTCCAGCCAAGCAAACAATGGAGGTTGCAACATGGACAATGGGGTCCAGGTGGAGTTAACGATCTTTGTTTTAGGTGACAAAGAGTTAATGGATGTCATAATAGCTCTGTAATTGTGGAGAGGTTCAGGGACAATGCAGGGAAAGGTCCAGGAGTGAGGAGATAGGGTTGAAAAAATCAATGTTTTGGGTGGGAACTTCCCTTGGTCATTGTATGCTGTCCAAGATGTTCCAGCTTCAGTTTAAGCCTTTATCTCGAGTTGCCTGGTAATCTGCCTGACAGTGACTTTGGCTACACCTAGAGGGGATTGGCTGACCTGCCTTGCAGTCATAATGTCTTCAGTCAGTAATTTTCCCATGCCCAGCTTGACCTTCCAGTCACCTCTGCTTTCATTTTATATCAATGCCAATTAATGTATTTGCCAACTAAATAATATTTTGCCAACTAAACCATATAAAACTGGGGGAGGGGGCTTACGTGGGCCTATAACAGCCTGATGGTTGCCTATTGTCCTGAGGACACATCTGATAGTAGGATAATAAAATGTTGTGACACATCCATCTTTTTAAGAGCAGCTCAAAGTTTTTCATGATCTATACAATCAAAAGCATTGATATAGTCTATGAAGCACCTGTTGATTTTCTTCTGAAATTCTTCTGAAATTCTTTGGTGCACTCCATTATTTAAAATATGCTTGCAATAGTGTCTCTTCCTTTCCTGAACCTAGCTTGGACATGTGGCATTTCTCGCTCAATATATGATAAAAGTATTTATTGTAGAATTTTGAGCATCACTTTGATTACATGGGAAATTAACGCAGTAGGCCTGTTGTTATTGCAATCTTTGATGTTCCCTTTCTTGGGGATTGGAGTATGTGTTGAGCATTTTCAATCTGGGCCGATGTGGGCCATTGTTTTGTTTTGTTTTCCATATTTGTTGACAAACATAACATTGTTTTGTTTTCCATATTTGTTGACAGATTTTAGTTAGAATAAGAGCAGATTCTGTCTCTGTAACCTGAAGCTGCTCTATTGATGTCATCTGTTTCTAGTGATTTATTTCTCTCAAGTGCCCTGAGTGCAGCTTCCACTTCACTTTCTAAAATTATAGATTCATCTTGAAATGGTTCTTCCTTGAACAAATCTATCATCCTTTCATCTCTTCTATGTAGTTCTTTAGTGTGTTGTTTCCACTGTCTTTTTATTTGTACTTGATCATGTAACGTGCTCCCAGGCCAGATGTATAGCATCCCCAGTTTTGGTTTAGATTTCCCTTTGATTTCTTGGATCTTGTGGAACAAGAGGTCTCTCATTCTTCCTTTTGTTTTTGTTTTTTGTTTTCATCTTCTGTTTCTCTGAACTGATTATTATAGTAGTTCTCTTTCTCTCTGCATACAAGTCACTGAACAGTTGCATTCAGAGTTCTGACCATATTTCTGTCATTTTGTACTTTCGCTTCTCACCTGCCCTTAACTGCTTGAAGGTTTCATCTGTCATCCCTTGAGGATTCTCTCTCTCTCTCTTTTTTTTTTTTTGGCTGTAAATAGTGTCTTTTTGCATTCCTCCCTGACAGTATCTATCCCAGCATTCTTCTGACTTCCACTCAATTAGGATTTATAGCTCAAATCTGTTTTAAACTTTCTTCAAATTCTATTACCAGGCCACCAAAAGGATTCTGGCTTTAGTCTTTTCCTAGCCACAGGACTCTGTGCTGTTATTAACAGGCTGCTCCCCTAACCTGGTGGCACACATTGAAATGCTTCTAGTACCACCACTCAAAAGGCACTGCACAGATATTGCATCCTTCCCTGAACAGTTGTTTTCTGGGGAGCCAAAAGAGATGGAAGTCATGTTGGGAAAACAGAAGAATACAGGAAGGGTGCAACAATTCCACACTCACACCTTTAAAATTCTGTGAATGAGGCAGGTTGATTATATAGTAAAAGCATCATTTGGAAGAACCGTAAGTTATACTTGCTTGTGAATGGAAATAAGAAGAAATACAGAGATTGCAGAGAGAACTCATACAACCTGCCATTCACTATGTCATGACAATGGTTCCTTGATTTCCTTTTTGGGGAGAGCCAAAACAGTGCCCAGGTGGTAAACACCTGCTATATATCCCCCACAGACAATATAGAGAAAGTGTATAACTTTACACCATGATTCTGTAAATCAAATCTGTGTCACTCTTGGAGACTCCCAACAATGGCTTGTGTCCTCCATAATGCTAATCAAACAGCTTTGTAAGTGACTTCCCCCAGCCTGTAGCATATTCACAGAAAGGGGCCATTATAGATTTTCTCTCTCTTGCTTTGTGACTTCCAGCCCCATTGTTCTTTCCAGGCTGGGTACTCATCATTGATTCTTCTTTGTCTGTATTTTAGGCTGGGAAGTTAATGCTGTGTTGGTCCCACTAAACGAGACAGAATAGTAGCTTACAATGACTCTTTTTAAAGGGGCAGACACTATATGATATTCAGATTATTGTAACAAGGCCTTGGCTTTTAAACAAAGAAAAAGAAATCGGTTCCAGGAGGATGTAACCTTGAGTGGAAGGGAGGAATGCTTAACCATTTTCTTACTAGCCATTTCTCTCCTCAAAATTGTACTGCCCCTAGTATGTTATCATATACTGTGTCTGAAGTATTGCAGGATCTAACATACTAGCATTTGATAGCGTGGTACATTAAATTTCAATATGTTGACTATATGGAAAAAAAATTGAAATCTAGTGAGGGATGGAAGATAAACAGAAATAAGTCCATGATATGTACAATTATATATGTTTGTTTTATATTATTGAACTTCAATAAAATTATTTTAAAAAAATTGTACAGCCCCAATTTCTTTTCTTTCTATAGGATGAAAAGCAGCATTGGAGAGGTAGAGAGAAATGCAATGTAGAAAACTGGGAAGAGGATTTCAAGTACAGCTGCCCCTCCATCTTTGTGAGGATTCATGGGAAAACAGCA
Organism: Iguana delicatissima; assembly: GCA_948472985.1. Taxonomy (NCBI): domain Eukaryota; kingdom Metazoa; phylum Chordata; class Lepidosauria; order Squamata; family Iguanidae; genus Iguana; species Iguana delicatissima. The sequence goes on along the minus strand of CAOKZL010002716.1, from coordinate 103,895 downwards.
AATAGCGCTCCCCCATGCCTCCCTCCCATTCACTTCTGGGGCTCCTCCTCCTATTCCCTTGCCTTTTTCCCTGATGTGTGTGTCTTCCTTGTCTCTGCGGCTGGGCAAAGGGCAAGGGAATGGGGAGAGATATAAATGTTTCACACACCCCATTTGCTTGCCTTTTGCCACAGCAAAAGGGGAAAGTGGTGCTTCTCCTGCATTCCCTTGCCTTTTGCCTCAGCACCCATTTTCCACACTCAGACAAAAGGCAAAGGAACAGGAAGCGGGGAGGCATGTGGTTGCCTTCCTTTTCCACACATGGTGCTTCTCCCTCCTGTTCTCTTGCCTTTTGCCCAGGAGCAGAGAAGGAAGGCACATGCAACCAGTCAAAACACATGGGAATGGGAAGAGGAGAATTGCAGGGGGAGGCACGGGTGCCTCGTGAATAATCAAATTCGCGAAGGTCAAACCTTTGAATGTGGAGGGAGGACGGTATTGCATCTTCTTCGCTCCATCATCCTGCCCTGCCTCTCCCTGCAGCAAAAATGCAGCCTCTTGAGATGGCTTTCCTTTTGGGTTTCATTATATGCACCTACATCTATTGCATAAACTCTGTCCCCCAAAACACTAACAAAAACATATCAATTGTAACTCTGCAGTCTAAGACCAATCTTGGGAGAATTCCTAGGCTTACAGGCAATTTTTTCTAAATTTAATTAAATCATTGTGCCTGGACCCCACAGGCCTTCGAATGAGACTTGTTGAACTCTTTGGGAAGTTTCGCATGAAAACAGACAGGGTGAGAATCAACTGATATCATTACAGCAGTGTCCACAGCTTCAGTTCCTGCCTAACGGTGTCACAGGTGTATCTCTATTCTAGCATTTTATAGATTTGATTACAGACAATTACACTCAAGCAGTTGCCTCATAGAGGAAACTCTAGGCGGTGCCACTTAGCCTATAGGAGCAGCTGCGTCTTTGTGGGGAGCATTTTGTCTCAAATGGTCTGCCACACAGAAATTCCCACCATTCCAGTTCACTCTGCCCCACACAGTACAGCTGTAGATGGGAGGCTGTGGAGTACAGGCACATATGACATAGTGGCTGAAAGGGGTTCAGCTTGGCAGCTGTTCAACTTGGGTGTTTATCCACAAACTCCACCAGCCAGGCCACACCTGAGAGAGCGCAAATCATAATCTTTATTAAGTGGAAAAGGAGGAATCAGGATCCTTTGAGAATAATGGATATATTTGATGAAGTGAACTAGAGCTCCTAAAAGTATATGATAAATACACCTGTTAGTCTCAAAGGTGTTGCTAGATTCTCCCTCCCTCCTTCTCTCCATCTCTCCCTCCGTCTCCCTTTTCCTTTTTATCCAGAAACAGACTAACATGGCCATCTTCTTGAAAACTTTTGGGAGTTAGAGTTTCCCAGGGTGTTAGCCCTTTGAGAGAAATTCTATGAATACTAAAACTGTTAGGAATCAGCCTTCTTTTAGCAGAGTTGCAGAAAAAGCATGTCCCAACTTCTGTGTGGCTTCCTTGAACTGAGACTGACACAGAAAGCAAAACAAGGCATGCAGTTTCAGATTACAAATGTACTAAAGTTTAGTAATGAATTTTACAATTACATATGCATTGGAGAGACTACATCCTAACTAGCTAACAAAAAAATTAGGTGAGTTAGTAGCTTCATCCTTAACTCACCATCTTCATGATGGAGAGGCAAAGCATGGTCAGAGAGAAGGAAGTGAAAGCAAAATGGCAAAGAGAGAGAAGCGTGGTCTTTTATGTAAGGCTAATGACCCCAGGTTCTATCCTGGGTCACATGGTCTGGTCACCTGGATACCATAGCCATACATTTAAATAACAGAAAGAGCATGAGTTGAGGCTTTAGGTGGGAAGGCAAAAGGCTTTGACATCCAAAGGAAAAAGAAACTCTAAATTAGTTAAGCCCTACTTGCTCTAGAACAAGAAGGAGCAGGAAGAGAGAATGCTAGAATTTTCCAACAAAAGCTGTTATAATCTCTGTTAAGAGCAGATTACTACACCATGCGTCCCCATCCGTTCCATCATCATGGCTCTCTGCAGTCCAGCCTGGAGCACCACTCAGTCCTTCTCCTGCTGCCTTAGTGGCAGCACCTAATGGCAAATTGACTGAAAATGGTTCATTCTCTTTGGTGAAAGTAGGAGCCAGCAATTGGTATCATTCTGGGAAGAGCCCTTCCCTCTGATGCTTCTCCAGCGACAGCCCTGAGTGGCACTCTGTGGTGAGCCAAAGGGAGCTTTTTGTCTCTCCTCTCCTGCTTGCAAGGAAGCCAAGTGGCAGTCCTTTGCCATGCCAACAGTTCATCATCCCATTGAGGTTTCCCCTGACAATGGAAATCTCTCCTTGCTGTTTCCAGTCTGCTCAAGCCCTCTTGGAGTTCTTACTTCTGGAAGTATCTAGGATGCCATAATACTCTTGGCATCCCTACCCCAACAAAAGATTCTCTCACATCTCTCCAGCTAGAAATAATGGAGTGGATCTGAATTCACTCTCTGCTTGCCAAGCAAAGCTCAGTACCTGGGTGTTTTCCCACTGTGCCCACATTCGTGCCAGTCTGACATGCTAGTGAGGAAGCCCCCTGTGGTAGCGGGGGAGATGCCCTGTTAGTCACATGACTAAGCTCATAAGCCTCCCTCATTTCCAGGACTTGGCAGTAGACCTTAATTTCTCCAGAGGTGTCACTGATCCTCTGTTGATTCAGACAAGGCCAGATTAAGATGATGGCCCTGAAGCAATTTCGAACACCGGGCCCTCTTTGTTCAGGTATGTGAACACCCCTGTTAGAGTGAGGGCTTTGTGATGTGGCAGATCAGGTTTGGCTGTCTTGCTGGGCCAAGGGGAACCCCCTCTGGAGCTGAGGCCAGTTCCTCCCCCTTCCTGTGCCCCAGCTGATGTGACCATGGCAGGACTGCATAACTGGAAAAGGAAGCTGGGGCAGATGGCAAATAGGGAAGGTGGAGAAAGATCTACAGCCCCCTCTCCCTTGACAGTACAAGGAGTATGTCCAGATAAGTGTGTCTGTTTCTCTGTGCCAACCACAGCATGGGGCCGCTGTGCATGGAGGGCCCTAGAGCATTTGTTCCATTGCGCCACTGATAATTCAGCCTTGGTCAAGGAAATGGTAAATGCCTCTTTGAGAGAAGGGCAGGATTGGCTACTTGAAGACAAGTTATATTCAACCACTTCCAAAGAAACCTAACCTAGAATCCCATTCATGAGAAAATTAAATATATTTAATTTAACTCATTTAGAATATAATTAATTAATTTAAAATTATTTTAATATAAATAGGATGAGAAGAAATAAACTATAGATTAGTGCCTTACATTCTTTCCTAGGTAAGGTCCTTAAGTTCGTGTTTGCTTCAGACACTCTTGGATGAAATGGATTTTACAGGTCTGTTTCAATTGTTTTTCATGTCTGATTTTGGAAGAACACCTTCCTAAATCATCCTGTGGGGTGATGATCATTGTTAAGAAGAAGACAGGGAAATGTGATCTTGTAGATTTTCTTCGATCTCTGCAGAGCTTTATTTATGAAATCCCAGGCAGAGTGCCCAAGCTGGGTGCTGGAGGCACTGCTTTTCTGTACTTCCATTTCTGCTTGGATGGCCATTTCCAGATGGTGGTGCTGGTGGACTTACTGCTTACTGGCATTTATGTTTTGAAAGCCCACATGGTTTTAATCCTCCTGCACTGTTCAACATCTCCATGGAACTGTGAAGTCATTTAGAAGTTTGGAGAGAGCCATCACTAATATACAGGTGTACTCATTTTTTTTTTCAGGTGAAATTTAGGTGAGTCAGTAGATGTTTTAAATCAGGGTCTGGCTGTGGTAGTGAAATGGATGGCAGATAATATACAGAAGTTCAATTCAGACAAGATGGAGGTGGTTCTTATTGTTGCTCTAAGCCATCCAGAAAGCATTGCCATAAGGAAGCATATAAAGAAATTAACTTCCTAAGTATATAACACTCCTATTTTTGATAAAGGACTGTCTCAGCTTCCAAGCAGAGGCACCTGTAGCAGATCATTCCTTGGCAGATCTAAGAGCTTGTAGAATGGATATTCTTGAGAAAAGACATTCTCTGAGGTGCCACAGAACTAGACCATAAAGAGTTTTAAAGGTCAAAGCCAGGAGAACCTTGAAATGGGGTTGAATATAAATTTGTATACAGTGCAAATGTTTTGAAATATGCAGTTAAGCTCCTCCTGATGCTTGTAGTTATTCAACTACAGGATGAACTGAGTGCTGCACTGCCATGAGCTTTCATTTGGGCATATGCCATAGCCCTGTTTTAATGGGAGGGGGCAGGAGAACAGCATCACACTCACTGGATCATAAGAGTGTAGTGTGAAAGAGCCAATGCGCAGACAAACTCTGTCTGCATTGTCTCCATCCACAACCATATAACCATCTGGGAATGCATGGCTGAGCCCTGGCTCTTTCACACCCTCCTCTGAATGCGAGTAGGAGACATGGGTGGGGTTTGCAGGTGTCACTCCATGGCCCTAATCCTCTGCACATATTCAGAGGGATACCTAAAGAATGTTTATGTCTTCTGTTCTATATCTAAGCTGCATATTCTGCTGACTTGCATTGTACTAGCATTGTTGTCACAGTGACCCTGTTAAGAGCGACCTTACTCGTTCTCTCTAATGCCAAATGAGAGGTAAGATCTTGCTCCCTGCTATCACCCCTCCACTGATAGCTCAGTGGGACTCCTGCCTGGCTGGACTGAGGCCATTCTGCACTAGACTGTTATAGTGCTATTATTCCTCCCGAAACTGCAAACCCCAGGATTCCATAGGATGTTGAAAGTGGAATAATAGTGCTATAACAGTCTAGTGCAGAAATGGCCTGAGACAGGCAGATCAGCATCCTACCCTGCACTGCCGTATGTGAGAGAAACCCCATCCCCCTGCTGCATCTCTCCCTGGTTGTGCTCACTAAAAGAGCTGTGCTTCCTCCTTCTGGTTATGTAGCACAGTTGGCACCTGTCCTCCTTCACTCCTCCATATGCTTGTCAGGGTCTCAGATGAGGTTCTAACAAGTGGCTACCAGCACACAACGCATCCCCCTTCCTGATCCATGCATGCACATACGTGCGCGTGCGCGTGCGCACACACACACACATCCCATAATGACCCACCTGCGCCTGTGCACCCACTCTGTATTTCTAAGCCCATTCTGGGAAGAGCCCGCATCGAGGGGACTCCGCCGGTCTCAGTCAGCCACCTCATCATGTCAGAGTCTTGACTTATATTTGTAGTGTAACTTGCAGTTTAGGAAGGACCATTTAGAATTCTTAGCGAGAGCTCTTTGGCCTCACTAAACTACAAACCCCATAATGTGACAGGATGTTGCCATAGCAGTTAAAGGACCAGAGATCCTGCAAACCATTTCCAAAGCAACAACAGCAACTAACCAGGGCCTTTTAAAGCTCCTCCCCCCGGCCCCAGGACATGCTCAGGTCTTTATGCTTGAGGGGAGCTTTGTGTATGAGGGGCCCATGCCAACATTGTTGCCAAGTCATGACTTTCAGAATCCCACTAACCTGAGCTTTATAAATGCAATGAAAAAAAATCATGAAGCCAGCTCTAATGCTGGTAGCATCTTTTTGTCAAAACTACGTGAACAAGATGGTTACAGCTACAGACAATGCTGACAGCATCCTGCTTAAGCATTTTTCATTGGGATCTCCTGTGGTTTTTAAATGCCAGCCAGGATAGAATCATAGAAATGTAGAGCTGGAAAACACCACAAAGGCCGTTCAGTCCAACCCCCTGCCATGCAGGAAGACACGATCAAAGCACTCCTGACAGATGGCCATCCAGCATCTGTTTAAAAATCTCCAAAGAAGGAAACTCCACCACACTCCAAGGCAGTGTATTCCACTGTCAACCTGCTCTTACCATCTGAAATTTCTTCCTAATGTTCAGACTGAATCTCTTTTCCTGAAGTTTGTAGCCACTGCTCCATCTCCTAGTCTCTGGAGCATCAGAAAACAGGCATGCTCCATCTTTTCAATTATTTAAACATAGCTATCATATTGCCTTTTAACTCTCTCTTCTACAGGGTAAACATACTGGCTGGACAGCAGTACGTGTGAAAGGGATCTAGGAGTCTTAACAGACCACAAGCTGAACATGAGTCAGCAGTGTGATGCAGCAGCCAAGAAAGCCAATGCAATTCTCGGCTGCATCAATAGGAGTACGGTGTCTAGATCGAGGGAGGTACTGGTACCACGCTACTCTGCTTTGGTTAGACCTCATCTTGAATACTGTGTCCAGTTCTGGGCACCCCAATTCAAGAAGAACATGGTCAAACTGGAGCAAGTCCAGAGGAGGGTGACCAAAATGGTGAGGGGCCTGGAAGCCATGCCCCATGAGGATAGACTTAGAGAGCTGGGTATGTTTAGTCTGCAGAAGAGAAGGTTAAGAGGGGACATGATAGCCATGTTTAAATATTTGAAGGGATGCCATGTAGAGGAGGGAGAGGGCTTGTTTTCTGCTGCTCCAGAGACCAGGACAAGGAGCAATGGATTCAAGCGGCAGGAAAGGAGATTCCACCTGAACCTCAGGAAGAACTTCCTGACAATCAGGGCTGTCTGGCAGTGGAATATGCTGCCTCGGAGTGTGGTGGAGTCTCCTTCTTTGGAGGTTTTTAAGCAGAGGCTAGATGGCCATCTGTCGGGAGTGCTTTGAGGGTGTTCCAGCATGGCAGGGGGTTGGACTGGATGGCCCGTGTGGTCTCTTCCAACTCTACATTTCTATGATTCTATGATTCTATACCCAGCTCCCTAAGCCCAAGCCCTCCCTGTTGAAATTCATTTTGTTAGTTTTGGTCCAGCTCTCTAATCTGCTAAGATCCTTTAAATAGGTTGGATGCATCAGGGCCACAAGGTGCTGGCACAAAGAGTAGATGAACCCTTTCCTCTCATTCTATTGTCTTGATCAAAATCACCCTCCTAAATTGCTAGTTGTCTTCTGGGGACTAGGAGTACTTATATGTCTTCCACCATTGAGCAAACAGCAGCCCGGGGATGCAGTGGCAATGTCTGCTTAATACATTGTGCCCTATGGATACCAAGAGTGCTCCCCACCATAAATTTTGTAAAAGTTGTACTGCAGCATTCAGACAGCAATTCCTGCCTTCATCTATTCCTGCTAACCTTTCAGGTGCCATTTGAGGCAGCACACTTCACACTAATACATGACAGGGCCATATCTGGGTAGTAAGTTTTGAATGGGGGAAATGAGTAGCTCCTCCTCCTGCAGCACCATGGTTTTAGGTGTATTTCAGGGATTCTATTGCTAATATTAACTGGAGAAGGAGAAGGAGAAGCAGCAGCAGCACGGTGGTGCTTGGAGTGTGTGGGGGGGCAGGAGGGGGGCTACGGCATGAAGGGCGTGGCCATTGTGTGCAACGGTGTGGCCAAGGCGCTATGGGCTGGGATGCCCCAGAAACATTGCTGCCTGGGGCAAATTGGCCCCCCACTCCCAAGTCCCTATGCGACTGAGGAGGAGGAGGAGGAGAAAAACCCCCAGGAGATCCAAATCATTGATCTGATCTCCCATAGGCCTTGCCCATATACTAATATTAAAGAAGAGAGATGATAAGCTTTGGATTTCTCTTTCTATGCAGTACCAACACACAGTAGACAAAGCAACCAGCTGTTCATCTGTATATCACAATTTAGGCCAGGGAAGAGGATACAGCCCACCAGATATTGGCAAGCTGTGACCCCCATCAGCCCCAGCTAGCCCAGCCAACATTCCATCAACATCTGGAGAACGACACATTTCCCATCTCAGGACCATTACTAGGACCATTGGTCTCATGATTACATCTAGAGACTAAAATGGAGAAATCTTGAGTCTGAGAGTGCCTTCAAGTCACCTGTTGCCTTATGGTGATCCCATGAATTTCATAGGGTTTTCTTAGGCAAGGAATACTCAGAAGTAGTTTGGCCTGTTCTTTCTTCTGAAATACAGGCCACAGCACCTGGTATTCCCTTGCAGTCTCTATCCAAGTACTAACTGGGGCTGACTCTCTTAGCTTCCAAGACCAGATGGGATCTGGTGCTTTTAGGGTACAACATGAAGAAGACTCAGCTTCTAGCCATTGCTGATTTTCTAGGAACATGAGCAAAGTCTTTCTGTGTAATCTCAGCGAGGAAGAACAAATGGGATCAGACGTTTCACGAAGCATAGGTGTGGAGAAAGTAATATTATAAACTATCAATTACTTTCTGAGGGACTACATCTTTGCCAGAAATTAAATAAATAAATTCTGGGCGGGATAGGGACTCTGTGCAATAAAGCAGAAATAAGGTATGACTGATAGAAATGCATCAGATGGTATATTCCTTGCAAGTGACTTCCCATTCCAGGAAATGATGCACAAGTTAGGTTTCTACCTTCTACCATTTAAGCAAAATATATTCCTTTTAGATAACGTGAATAAGAGTATTTTCACAAGATCGCAGAATTAATTTATTTAATTTATTTACAGCCCACCTTTCTCCTTGTACAAGATCCAAGGTGGCTGCTTTACCTGGTGGGCCGAGGAATAATGAAATATTGCAAGTGTGTAGGAGATAATCACAAGGGAGCATGTATGTTGGATTCTGTTTGCTGGTCATGATTTTCCTGTGATTTTGTAAGCACACAATGCTTCTCCAAGTGTTCTAGCCTCCTTGAGATTCTAACTGCACTGCCTTGCATTTTCCTACCCATCCACAAGATGTTGCTCTAGCAAAATGTATGTTTGGATCCATTTCTGCACCCGTGACTGTATTGGCACTGGGAACATCCACATAATGTAAGCACATACAGTTTTGCTTAGAAGCTTTCTTATCTCTTACTATAAGCCTCTTATCTTTGTTCTTAACTCTTCTGCGCACATAATTTTTCTTTCTTTGCATTTCAATCATGTTACACTTCTCTATGTTTCTCTTCACTGACTTCCTCTATTCTTCCACTTTGAGTTTAAACTTCTAACCTTTATGTCTTTTCATGGTCTTGCTCCTTCTTATCTATCTTCATTGCTTTCTCTCCATTCTCAAACCTTGACTCCCCTGTTCAGCAAATACGTATGCCATTTTTTTAAAAAAAAATCTATTTGCTTTCTCTTCTTGGTCTCTCTTGCGTAGAACTCTCTCTCTCTCTTTGATACTCATCCACCTCCTTCTTTACCTTTGCCACTAAAAAAAATATTAAAAACACATTGCTTCTTCTCCTGCATTTCTTTCTTGATGTTCTATTTGTGTTTTGTTTTTTATTGGTAGGTTAATTATTGAACAGTTTTAAACTCTTCTGCTTCCTTTAAGACTCATCCACCAAGAACAAAGTTTTCTCTCTACCCTCCAAATCCTCTCTCCTTTTCTCTCATGTATTTTAAATTGTGAGCCTGCAGGCAGGGGCCTGTGCGTTTTATTCATGAACAGCGACTAGTATATATTAGGCATTTTATAAATAATAAACGATGGTGATGCTGATGCCATGTGGGCACTTGATGAACTCTGATGCAAGTTATTGGTACTGAAGAGCAAAACAAAACCAAAAAAACCCAAACACTGGGGGGACAGAACACTCGTTCCAGGGTTGCAAAGCTCATGTGCCCTGACAGATCCTGGCACCTAAACATGGCACTCATTGGCAGAGTATGTGCTTTTAAATATGAGGTGGCAACAAGGCTCTGTGTGTGTGTGTGTGCGTGCACTCAGAAGTTTCAAATAATACAGTCTCTATAAGCCAGCGCAAAGCTGCTTGATGGTGTTTTCCAAGTGGACGCTCCTGGACGCTTGCCACAGATTGAGTGCTTTTGCAAGCCCACAAGCAGTCTCCATGAAGATATGGGGCTCTGCTTCACTCTGCTCCACAGCTGGGCGTTTCCCCAGTACCCCTCCTTCCTTGGGCTCCCAAGACTGTCAGAATGACTTTGTCTGATTCTACCTGCTGCAAAGAATCAACCTGATTACCATCCTTGATGTAGATTTATCTGAACAGCAGGGGGTGGGGGGACTCCATTATCACCAGCCCAGCTCTCCCAGAGCGCATGTAGCTCCTGACAGGTGAGAAGCTGTGCACTCTGCACAGCTCCTGAAATGGCTGAGAGCCAAGGCCCAGCAGCCTGCATGGAGGGTGGGGGCATGATGTGAGAAAGAGCCACCAAGGTATGCAAAGGATGAAGTGCTTGTGGGAAAAAGGGACCTTCCGGCAAGGGTCTCTGCCAGTGGGCCCCTCACATGCCAGCATTTGCACAATACACAGTCCTTTTCATGCTATGCAGCCCTCATTTCACACACCCTGTCTCCCTTCTTGCGCAGGGCAGCCCACCAAGGGCTTTATGTGAATGACTCTCTAAGCCAAGGGTGGCATTGTCCTCTGGTGCAGTGCTAGCTCTGATTATTTAGCATTGTTAAACTGGAATTAATGAATAGGAAAGTCCAGCCATGGCGACCAATGGTTAATTTCACTAGATAGCTCTGCAGCAATAAAATGGACAGGATTCCTTATCTGGGAGACAACAGAGATAGGCAGGCATCCTGAAAGTGGGCCTTGTGCCAAGAGTGCTAAACCTCAAGTTTGCAGGACAGTATTAAGGAGCCCAGCTTAGGGGTAGGCTAGGTGTATGCCTCCTGCTTTTTCCTCTAATGCATCCCCCCAAGGCCTCCTTCTCTGGGTCTCCTAAAAACATAATGGGAGATCAGTTGCCATCCCTTTTCTTTCTGGCCCAGCAGAACACATGCCTGGATGCAGGGCAGGAAGAGAGGAAGGGGACCTTACTGAGACTTCCACAGGGAGGAGTTCAGTCATGTTAGGAGAGCAGACAATATACTTTATGGGATAAGTGTTGCATAGCCAGTTTTCCCTCTGGGGAAACAAGGATGGGAGGGGAGGAGTGAGAGAAGTGTATGTTCATGGTTGCCGGAGAGAAATGGGTGACAGGAACTGGGGTCAGGCTGAATGGAATCAAGCAAAAAGCAGAGGCAGGTCAACCTTCAGATTAGTTAAATGTCAAGGAGGAAAAGGAATCGATGGCAGAAAGAAAAGTGGGGGGAGAACAGGTCATCACTGCTGGCATCTGGCAGCAAGCACAAAGCGCAGGGACTGGGGAGGAACTCCCCTTTCCCCACTCTCACCTGTACTCCTGAAATCCATTTCCCCTACTCTCCATCTGTATTTTCCCTCCACCTCTTTCCCACCACCTCCTGGAAGATCAGGTGCACACGCTTCGGGGATGGAGTCTTTGTGTTGAACTGTAATGAGATTTCTGCTTGGCTGCATAGAGAGAGGATCCACAGCAGACATCTTGCAGCGTCTCTCTCCAAGTCACGCCATCAGCCAGCCCAATGTAACTCACCCTCCTCAGCTTCTGGAAGCCCAGACTTTGTGCTACCCAGGCAGAAACAGTGTAAGATAGGGCTGGGAGCAATTAGTACAACGACAATTACTCTTAAAACCTGCAGGAAACGGCAGCCTGTGTAACATATAGAATCATAGAACAGTAGATTTGGAAAGGTACCTCAAAGGCTATCAAGTCCAACATCTTGCTAGTACAGGAATCAATATATAAAGCATCCATACTGGATTGCCATACAACCTGTTAAAAAAGTTTAAATGAAAGAGAATTCATTGCTTTCCAAAACAGACCATTTCATTGTTGAAAATACTTATCTCTAGTTTAACATAGACTCAATGAAGGAAGCCATGGCTCTGAGTCTGCAGAACCTGAGCAGAGTTGTTGATAACAGAGTGACTCATTCATAGGGTCACCATAAATCAAAGCTGCATTGATGACAATTAACAACAACATTATGTGTGAGAGAGGCTGCTCCCCTCTCCTCTCAAGTGCCACTGAGAAGAGAATGGAGACATCTGCCTCTGTTCTTAACTGCTGTTTGTCATTTCATCCAAAGCAGATTAGTTCATAACAAAAGTTTTTTGAACAAGCGAGAATCCTAAACTCCAGTTTGCCATTACCTTGTTCTGGATAATAAGAGTTAAAACCCAACATATTTTCTCCCTTTTGTCCAAACAAGAGCCATTTCTGCACTACACTGTTATAGTGATATTATTCCACTTTCAACATCCTGTGGAATTCTGGGGTTTGTGGTTTACTGAGGCCAAAGAGCTCTCTGGCTGAATATTCTAAAGGCCCTTCCCTAAAGTGTAAATCACAGGATTCCATAGGATGTTGAAAGTGGAATAATAGCTCTATAACAATATAGTGTGGAAATGGCCAAGGATAAACCATGTTTGGTTTTAACTCTTATCATCAAGAAGCTGTGATTAGCTGAAAATCAAAGTGGATGCTTCTCATCTCCTCCCTATGCCCAGACCAGAACAGAAGAGAAATGAAGGGGAGCAAATAAGCCTGTGTCTTATTCATGTGGCCTCAAACTATTGTTTAGCATTACATCAAGATTCACTTGTGTGCAAATGGACAATAAATATTTAGGGCTGGTCAAAGCTGAAGTTGTTGGAAAGTAGATGCTAGTGAAAAAAGATTACAGAAATCTTAACTGCATGAGCAATTGGGCAATTTTATTACATTTACATTTTGTCCAGGACCCAATTTTAACCTTTCAGTAACTTTGTAAGATGAATTTGGCAGAAATTACTACAGAAGTGAAAAGTCTGCATATCATCATGTGCTTACGAATTGAAGAAATTAATGATTTTGGATGTGCATGACCAGTTTCTGCAGCCGTATTTCCAGCTTTTTCCATGTTCCATTGCTGTCTATCCAATTCTCCCAGTAAATGGGGAGCTTAGTCACAGCTTCAGCATCCTCAGATACTGTCTCAAGTTACCCTTTAAAATGATCTCTATGTAGGGTCAATAGGAGTAAAAATCACTACCAACTGCCCTGCTTTTTGTGAGTTTTATGTCTGTATGAGCCGAGCCTTTATTGATGAATATTATTCAATCACTTTCTCTTTCCATCTCTAATTTGCATTCCTTTTGCAGCAACATATTTCTCTGCCCGCTGTCCTTGTTGTGTGCCCAGGGCTTCCAGCAATTTCCTCCCTTCCCCAACCAATGCAATTTTTTATCTTGATCTTATGAAGTGTTATGCATATATTGATATGTAGTACATAAGCATGCTTGACTTTATATAGGATTTTATTGTGGAAGGGTTACAACACAGCTGGAAACTCCCACAATTCAGTCTTTGCTATATGTGTAGAAAGAGAATATCCTTGTGACCTTATTCTTTGAATGACATGTTGACATTATCCTCTTTCGACAGCAGCATTTTGCAATCTCCAGTGAAGTTCTCAATGCTTGGATTTTTCTGCGCATGCAGGAAAATTGTCCGGGAAAACTTTTGACAGTATTCAAACATTTAACATAGACTTGCCTCATATTACCCAATAAAATGACTAAATTTGAACTCGGATCTCTATATTTAAAATCTAATGATAGGCAGTGTATCTACTGAACAGGTCAGTTCTCAGTCCTTCACTGCATACTTTCATGGCATGGATCAGCATGGCTGAAGGTTTCATTAAGGCAATGCAGTAGACAGCAGTATATCTCACCCCAGGATAGTAGATTGGACAGATGACCTGAGATCATTTCCAGCCTTGCAGCACAGATTCTGCTCTGACTCAGTGCTTGTTAAACTAAAGGGCAAGTTATGTGGCCACAGTTCTGGCTTAATTCAATCTGTGCAGCCAGCATTCTCCACCTCCCTCCCCAGTCTTGAATGGATTGAACATGCGCATGCCAAACTGGTCATGTGCATCAGACCTCCCTAAGCACAAACTGACAGCATGCCATCGATAAGCTGTGGGAGAAAATCCACATAGCTCATTGTGAGCATGCTAGCGATTTGCGCTTGTGCCAGGCCAGTGCACATGACCAGTTTGCCACAAGCACAGTTAGCTTATACACGGATGCGGTGTGGAGACTGGAGGTAAGAAAGGTCTGTTTAAAAAACAAAACAAAACAAAAAAAAACAGCCTCCAAAGACACTGACAAATACCTGTAAAGATTGGTTCTCCCTGAAAGATGTTCAGTTGAATTTTGTACAGCGATAAGCAATGTGGATTCCCTCTGTCACAATACAATTTCCTTTCTGACAGGCTTCAGGGAGGCCCCTCCATTTGCATGCCTGGCCATAGGCTGAGGATGCCTTCACAAGTGATGCTAAAAATGGATTTTAGTCTAGAATGTGTCAGTTGTGAATGTTATTAATGCGGAAGGGGGAAGAATGCCATTTACAATCTGAATATACATGCTAGCCATTGTAGCCTTTATATTTGCATTGCAGATGCTCAAACCAAGTATCTACCATTTGTAAAAATGTCTTTAGCAAACGGAATGGATCTTTTAGATACCAAAGAAGATAGTGTGTAACAGGCTCTGTCTGGAAGAATTGATGCCCATATACAGGAGCAGTAGCAATTTAAGAACCAGCTTGCGGACCCATTTAACATTTTTACTCTTTCCTTAAATTTCATTTAGAGATGTTAAACCTACCTATTCACAAACTCTGACTCTAGCAACTTCATGATCCCAACTGAAGCTGTTTTTCCTGATTTCAGGCTAGGGTGGAAAACACATGCCCTTTCACAATTTGGGGAGAGAGCATATGAATGCATAATTGGATTTTCACAAAGTCAGCTTTTAAAGGAAGAAAACCCTTACATTGGCTATTCAGGAAGGAAACACATTGTATATACGTGAAATATGTTTTTGAAAAGGAGAACAAAACTGAAATGAAGTGAAAGGCAACAGAGGTGCTTGTCTACAAGTGCCATTAGTAATAAGAGTGAGTATGTAAGTATCCTTAGACTGTGGCAAGGCAACAGCTTCTGGCAAGGCTTGCTGCAAATTGGAATGAGAAATTTGATAAAGGGAGAAAGTACAGAATTATCCCAAGGTTTGCACAAGATTTTTGAACTGTGCCACCCACTCGGCTTCTCCAAATCCTGAGGTCAGCATTTAGGACTAGGAAGGATCAGACCTGAGGCAGTTTGGGGGCCTTGGCTATGCCCGCTTATTCTGACCCTCTCAGAAAAAAATCTTTACTAGGAAATGATCCTAGCCCTCTGAACAGAAATTTCAGTAGGGAATCTGAGTTCAAAAACAGGCATTCACTACAGGGACCTGTGGATGGAGGTGCAGAACAGGGGCTGACAACTGTACCAGGTCCAGGGGCCAATTTTCTGTCCTCAAGACCCTCCAGAGGCCACATTGATTGTCGAACAAACAAAGGCAGGGCTGCAAAAACAGACTCAGGGATCCTTGTGCCCACTCTGGTGTAGAATCAGTAGAGCAGCCTGTAAGCTGGATGGACTGACTCCACTGAACAAAGCAACAGGGACTGTTATCTATCAAAACAGTCTATCTGGTTCATCACATACTCAAGTCATCATTTGATGCTGTAGTAATAATCCAATAAACATATACATGTGCAATTAGATCTTGGCATTTTCCAAAAAATGGCTTTATCCTTTGTACCCAATATTTGTTTTCCTGGTGTCATTCCAAAAATCCTTTAACATGGGGTATCTCTTCTTCGCACTGGCCTCAGGATTCCACTACAGTACAGAGTCCACAGACAACTGCACCGTCTCTACCAGGGATGGACCTATCATGAGGCAACAGTGGCAGCCCTTTAGATATTTAAAGAGTACAATCTTGTCAACCTTCAGTCTTCTCTTCACCAAGCTGAACACATCCAGCTCATTCAACCTTTTCTCATATGTTTTGTTCTCTATACCTCATATCATATTTGTTGCCTTTCTCTGAACTTGCTCCAACTTGTTTATATCCTTCCTAAAATGAGGTACCCAAGACTGGACACAGTACTCCAGATGAGGCCTGACTAGCGCAGAATGTAGTGGGACTATTACTTCCCTTGTCTTGGAGACTGTGGTTCTATTAGTGCAGGCTAAAATATTATATGCCTTCTTTTGCTGCAGCATCACACTGCTGGCTCATGTTCACCTTATGATCAACAGATGTTGGAGGAGAGAGCTGTGGGCTGCACAGCCTGTCCTGCACCCCTACTGCCTTCAGATGTAGTGAACTGTGCTGTCCAATCACCAGCTTTGGAAAGATTTACAATCCAGTTGGCTTTCGTACATGGAATGGGAGTGCAAGTTATCATGCTTTTTGCCTTAGGCAACAAAGTCTCTTGAGCCAGCCCAGCTCCTTAACACAGCCTCAAAAACCTGCTTGACCTGCTGAGACCCAAACTACAGACACAGATGCAAGCTGAATCACTGACCCATTACAAATCTGCCAGATTGTTATCCTTGCTTCATTTTCAAAGACAAAACAAGAGAAGGCAACAGACAAGGGGCCCCTCCACATTGCACAATTATGGCACTACAGTATATTCTACTTGAACTGCCATGGCTGCATCCCATGAAATCCCGGGTTTTGTAATTTGGTCAGAGGCACCAGAGGACCCTTAACTGCAAATCCCAGTATTCCACAGGATGGAATCATGACAAAGTGGAATGGTAGTGCTAAAACTGTGTAGTGCAACAGGGCCCAAGGTCGCCCCACTATCTTCACAGCAATCCTGTGTTGACAAGAAAAAGATGATGGCTCAAAATCGTGGTGCAGTGGTTTGAGCACTGGACCAGAGTTCAGTTCCCCACTCAGCCACGGAAACCCATTGGGTGATCTGAGGCACATCACACACTCTCAGCCCCACAAAACTCTGTGAAAACATTCATCTTAGGGCCACCATAACTGAGAAACGACTTGAAGGCACACGACCACCATCACGACAGCAGCAGCAAGAGCAACTGTGTGCAGGGATTCGGACTCAGGTGCTCCCCCTTCCTCGTGTAAAGCCAGCGGCAACCTAACCGCTGCGCCATGGCGTCATCCCAAATAGAATCGAGGAAGGCAATAACGGGCAATAACACTGTGGCCCGTTAGTGGGGATCAAACGTGTCTGAACTCCTCAGGTTAATCTGTCAACAGCAGTGTGTGGGGATGGGGCTACCACAGGCGCAGAATCACCACCACGTGTCGTCCACGGCTGCGGCCGGAGGCCTTCTCCCCGAGGAGCGGGAAGGGAGGAAGGGGTGCGCAAGGAGGACAGTTGACTTTAAATCTGTTTACGCCAGCGCTTGACGTCTCTCGCCCGTCGTTCGAGCTCCGACTTGGGCGCGTCGACAAAGCCGTCCGGAGCTGGGCGAGTTTGCTTCCTTGCGTGGCCTTTTTTTGTATGCGGGGAGGTTGGTGGGGCGGGACGCGAGTGGGCGGAGAAGGACGAAGAACCCAGCCGTGCAGAAGCAAGGCAAACGTTTGGCGGTAACTGTGGGGAGTGTGGGATGGGGTTAACCAACAAATGGCGGGCCACGACGAGCCACGTCCCGGGCCACCCGCGCGCTCTGAGGCACGTCGTGCTCAGGAGCCCCCCGAAAGGCCTGGTGTCAAGGGCGAGACGGAGAGAAGAGAGGAAGGGGAGCCCACAGCTCCCCCCGCCGCTTCCTCAAAGCCAGCCAGCCACATGCTCCGAGGTGACCTCCTTTTGAAATACCTGCGTGGAAACTGGGACAGATTATATGCTCATCAAACGAGGAGGAGCAGCAGCCGCAGCCCGGGGCTGAGGGGGCTTTTTCTTCACCCCCTTTCCCGCCAAGCGAGAGCAGCCTCCTTGACGGTTCACGCACGCAGGCGGGCTCCGAAAGAGCTTCCCCTCCCCGACTCACGCGCCGTTCCCTGACAACTTGTTACTCTTCTGTACGGCAGCCTCCGGGCAGCGGCTCGGAGAGGGGAGTGTGAATATTTTATTCTTTTTTTAAATCTTGAGTACCCAAGCCTTGGTTCGCTGGCTTTTTTCAGCCCAGCCAGGCCCATGAAGGGCGGGAGTTGTGTTGACCCGATTAGATGTCGGGGTGGCAGATCTGTGGCGGCCGAGCAGATGTGAAGGGAGGCGCGAGGAGGGAAGGTTTCCAAACAGAGGCGCCTCGGGCGGCGAGAGGGGCGCCACCCGGCTCGCCGCTTCGCCTTTGCAAGGTCCCACCGCCACGCGGACACGGCCCGCTTGGCTTATTATTTCTGGCTCCGAGCGGGGCAGAGAGAAAAGCGAAGGCCTTCCGAGTGAGGGAGAGGGGGCTGACGGGAAACCTTCAGCAGCCCATCCGCCCTCTCCTCGCCCTTCTGGCCACCCTCCCCTCCTCTTGAATTCATCCTCTGCTCGGCAGCTTTAAAAGTGTGCTTGGACTCTCTTCTTTTCCTATGGATTTCCTGGACATAAAACGTGCGAGCCCTGAGTGGACTTGGGCTACCTCTGAGTGTTGAAACCATGAAGAAAATGTTGCAGTTGCTTGCCTTCTGGAAAATTCCACCAATTTGGTGTGTGTGTGCGCGTGTGTCTGGTGTCTATAGTGCAGGAGGGAGTGCTCTGATAATGTTCCCGGAAACCAAGGAGGCGTTCTTGATGCAGCCTTGCTCTGTGCAGCAGGCACATTTGCAAGATCAAGAGAATGGTCAGGTTGGTTGCCTTTCTACAGGCCAACTATACAAACTGAGAGTACATCTCATCCGGCTCTGCTAATCCTAATGTTTAGGATTGCCTGCAGAGGTAGAAATGTCTGCAAGACACAACTCTCTCACCAAGGAGCTGCAAGAGTGCCCATTGCTATGATGGTGCTATTCCAGGATGAGCTAAGTAGCAATGGGCAAAGTCAGCATTTCATGGGTTCTTTTTAAATGTGCAAACTCCGAAGTCCATCATCTATCACATCACATCCCTGAGTTCTGTGATACAGTCATAGACTCATACAGCTGGAAGAGACCACAAAGGTCATCTAGTCCAACTCCCTGCCATGAAGGAATATGCAATCGAAGCACTCATGACAGATGGCCATGTAGCCTCTGTTTATAAACCTTCAAAGAAAGAGATTCCACCACACTCTGAGACACCGTATTCCACTATTGAATAGCTCTTGTACCAGGAAGTTCTTCATGAGGTTTTGGTGGAATCTCTTATCTTGTAGTTTGAGGCCATTTCTCTGTGTCCTTGTCTCTGGAGCAGCAGAAAACAAGTTTGCTCCATCCTCCATGTGACATCCTTTCAAATACTTAGACATGGCTATCATGTCAGCGCTTAACCTTCTCTTCCCCAGGGTAAACATTCTCAGCTCCCTAAGCCACTCATATAGGATGGTTTCCAGGTCTTTTGGTTGTCCTCCTCTGCACACTATCCAGCCTGTCAATATCCTTCTTGGGCTGTGTTGCCCAAAACTGGACACAGTATTCCAGATGGGGTCTGACCAAAACAGAATAGAATGGTACTTTTACTTTCCTTGACCTAGACACTATACTGATACTCTATACTACGCAATATTGATGCAGCCAAGAATCACATTGGGTTTTTTTAGCTGTCACATCACACTATGACTCATGTTTAGGTTATAATCTACTAAGATTCCTAGATTCCTTTCTCATGTACCGTGGTCAGGCCAGGTGTTACCCATTTTATATCTATGCATTTTATTTTTTCTGTCTAAATTTAGTACCTTACATTTCCCCCTGTTGAAATTCATTTTGTTAGTTTTGGCCCAACTATCCAGTCTGTCAAGGTCAAGGTGATTTGGAATTCTGGTCGTGTACTCTGGAATGTCAGCTACCCCTAATTTGGTCTCCTCTGCAAATTTGATAAGTATGCTCTCTGTTCTATCATCCAAGTCATTTATAAATATGTTGAGTATCACTGAGCCCAGGACAGAACCATCGTGATGACATTACACTCTTTTTGCTGAGCTTTACTCAAAGAGCTTCCCTCTCTTTGAAACCCAAAGAGCTGGAAAACGAGAAGTGCTTGCAGAAACAATCAAGCTGCATGAAGGGACTCCTTCCACCTTGATTTGTTGGGCTACTGTTGTGAATGAAACAAGAGTGTCCCCTGGAATGCACCCAGCTCACTGGCCTCAACCTTCTGACTAACAAAATGCAAAGCACACATTAGAGGGCAAGCCACCTTGCAAAGAAGTTTGTCAGCACAATGCTAAATCCCTGGTAAGTTTCCAAGGAACTCAGGAGAGGCATCCCTGGGTTCTTAGGAATGCCTAACAACTATAAGGTGGAATGGGGGAGAAGCTGGAGGGAGGGTGACAGTAGAAGCTGTCCAGTCGTCGTTCCTGAGCCCAAGAACATGGATGTGTGTTCCACATGACCTATTTGGCACATCTCAAGCTAGTCTGATGCCCTAAGGTATGGTGGAAGACAGCGTGTTATTACCAGTGTTGAAGTAAAATTCACCTGCCAATCTAGTTTGCTTCTGTATGTTGAATGAAAGGGAACATGCCTTCTTGTCTTTTGCTTCAGGGAACAACATGTCTTGGGCCACTTGTTTGTTTTGCAATAGGCACAGCAATACCCAGAAATCTGTGTATTTCCAAGACCTGGAGCTGAAGAGAAGGATTCTATTAGTGATACACACTCAAGGGTGTGCATCTGACTTTTTGGGTGTGTGCATAGCTCTATTGGATGGGGCACAGGGAGCAGCTATCTAGTCCTTTGTCAAGCCCTTGCTGCTGCTGCTGCAGTAGCTTACCAATGGGGAGGGAAGGGAGGAGAGAAGCAATTCAGCCAATGGAGATGTGGCTGGTCTGGGCTCTGAGAGGAAAAAAAGGTGGGTATTCCATTTCTTGCCACTTATGACCCAAGACCAGCTGCTGTTTCATCATATGACTTGCTTTCCCTTTTCTTCCCCTCCCTATTGGTAAAAACAGTCCTCCTGAGCCTGGCAGCTGCTAGAGCAAATGGAGGACTTAGATCTGTGCAGGTGCAGCTTTCTGCTCTGCTTTCTCAATGCAGGTCTAATTCAGCCAGTGTGAGGTAGTGGTTTGAGCATTAGATTATGACTCTGGAGACCAGGGCTTGAAAACCTGTTCAAACATGGAAACCCAGTGGGTGACCTTGGGCAAGTCACACTCTCTCACCTTCAGAGGAAGGCAAAGCAGGCCCCCTCTGAAGAAATGTTGCCAAAAACTCCCATGAAAGGTTTGCCTTGGTGTCACCATAAGTCAGAAATGAATTGAGGGCACATAACAAGAAGTTAGGAGATAACTGATAGAAATTTACCACAAATGGTATATATTTTTGAGAGCCAGCACAGTGTAGTGGTTTAACCATTGGACTATGACCCTGGAGACCAGGGTTCAGTTCCCTACACAGCCATGAAAACCCACTGGGAGATCTTGGGCACATCACATATGCTCAGCCCCAGAAAACCCCATGATGAATTCACCTCAGGGTTGCTGTAAGTCAAAAACGACTTGAAGGCACACAACGACAACAGCGATTCAGCCATGCTGGCCCTGTAAACATAGCCGCAGAAAGAAACTGCCTGTCTTAAGATGTCCTGAGACCTCCCTTGTACTGACTGACTTGCCATTAGTTCTCTCGCATTCAGCATCTCCTTATCCCAGCCCTTTTACCTTTTTACATCTCCCCAGCTCTTGGAAGCCTACAATAACCACATGGATTCAACAACAGTCAAAGTCTGCAAGAATTTTCAGGCCTGATTGATTTAAATAAGGGAAAAAATTCTCCACCATGTTGACCAAGTGACACAGCATCGATCTGCAACGGAAGAGTGGCTATCAATCTCCACTCTGCCTGTCCATGCAGAGGGAGGTATGGGGGCAGAAGGTAAGTCTCCCTCTCCTGAGGGATTTTAAAAGAATGAACCACAGCCAGTGAAAAAAACAACAGACCAGCATGCTACCTGAACTGAAGCTGCCAGCCTTGACATGGCAAAGGCAGTTCTGTATGTTTAAAAATTCTGAATTGTTTGAGCCATTGTTCGAGAAAAAGATTTTCAGTGTTCAAAGCAAAAAAGGTGTACAGGTGAAGACTGGCATGTGGAAACATCTCTTTGCTTGTGTTTGATCACAGCCAATCTGATACTGGACTGCCTGGGAGAAAAGTTCAGAAAGAAGTCAGGTGGGAGAAGACATTGTATCTCTCATTACTGTGCCCCTTTTGCAGTCAATCTGGGAAACTGTCAAGTCACAAACGGCAGTCTGAGGCAAAGCAGAAATCATGAATCATGGGACAAAGAGCTAGGAAATAATCCAAGGACAACCCGGGGGACAGGATGGAAAACCAGAACTGCCAGGGTGAAAGATCAAATCAATACCAAGACGTAAACCAGGAGCTAGACTCAAGGAAGTCAGGACAAGTCAGGACAGAATGACAAATCAGAAAGAAGGTTGTAACCTAAAAGTCAGCGATGAAGGCCAAGGCAAAGGATGCAAGAGCACAGCATTGTTGAGAGAAACTTTGCACTTCTGTAGGTGATCTCTACCATGTAATTATAATCAGAGGGAGGAAGGGAGTGGGGTCAAACCTGCTGACCTCAACCTCGTCCCCATGACCTGCCTCCTGACTCACAAACGGGGTGGAGGAGAGAACTTTGAAGACAGGAATCTGTTTCCTCACCGGTATGATTGAGAAGGATTCTAAATCTGATGAAGATCCTATGGGCAGCTACAAAGACAGCTCCCCTCTGCAGACAAGGGTTGGCCCTACCATGGTGCCAAGCAAAATAGTCACTTCAGTCCGCAGGAGCTGGGAAGTGTAAGAGATGTCTGGGGGCGGGGGAGCTCTGTGGCCTGCACTCCTCTGAGCTCTCTTGCTGCCCTTGGAGATGGTGTAGCATGGCTCTCAATGGCCAGCTTTGAAGAAAAATTCAATGGCCAGTCCAGTTGGCATTTGCACACAGAATGAGAAAGGAATACCATCTTATTCTTTACCTCAGGCAGCAGAAGGTCTTGAGTCAAGCTGGATATAACATGTGGATGGTGTTGGCGTATAAGGGCCAGCAAAGACATGATGGTGGAAATAGGTGGAACAGAAAGACCCCTTCTCTTCTTCCATGTAGTTATGATCGTGTGGGGAACAATTATAGGAGGCCCTCACTGAAGAAGCTAGGTTAAACTGGAATACCTTCATTTTGCCTTTTTTGTCCAGAAGGATCCTTTGACCAACCTGGGTGGGAGGTGGGCAGAGTTGGTCAGAAAGCTCATTGGTGGTAGGCCAAGCCATTCCAGGAGGGTGCTGTAGCACACAGTTCCATGGCTCATAAGGAAGCTGCCCACAGACCCAATGATTCAGGTATGAGCCCTAGAGGCATCAGGGAGAAACATACATCAGGAAGGGCAACTTCACTGAGACAAGCGGCCATGGAGCCCTTTGAGGCTTCCTAAATTGCCAAAAAATGAGAGGCCTGAAAAAATTGTTTTTGAAAAATTGGTATTTCCCCTTATGTTAAACAGTAATGTGAGGAGGAGACTGTAACCTGTTTGAAAGATGAATTACCACTCCGGGAACCCTCCAGAAAAGGCACTCCCTTCCACCCATCAGTGAGAGCTGAGGGTTATGCAAATACCTTTGGGGGCCATACTTTAACCACTGTTGTCCTACATGAAAAGATCTCTTGCCAAATGTAACCCATCTTGATCTTGACTTGGTCTTTAGTCTGGTCCTTTCTCAAAGACTCTGGGGCACCCTTTCATGGAGTCAAATTCCGTATGTGTAGTTTCTGCTGATCCTTAGATTGTTTGGATGAGTACCACGGCTGGCATCTCAATGAAGGATGCTGTCTTGTTTCTGTACAAGCAGAATCTTGGAAGTGTTATCCCCCTTTGGACCGTGGTGACTGCAGAATTTTGGAGGAGGGGGCTGTAGAAAAAGTAACTTTCCCAAACTCTATGCAGGACTAACCCTGCTGCATTATTTAGGGTTGTCTGACACAGATGGATGGATCAGATGCCATGCCACATTAGCGGCACTCCAAATACAGCCCTGATGAGTAGTGTCCAGGGATGAGTGGTGGTAACTCTCTGAAAATGTCACACCGTGAAAGAATGTTCCAACCCACAGGCCATCGGGAGTATCTGAAGCCTCCAGTTTCCTCTCAGCCTGCAAAGAGCTAAGAGTCCTTAAGAGCAGTTTTCTTCTCTCTGCATTTCCCTAAGAGCAGCTGCTGCCCTATCTTTCACCCGCCTTTTCAGTATGCCCTTTGCCACCACCCTATCTCACATGGGGAACTTGAAGGCAATCTTGGGCCCCTGGCCAGCAGCTGGCTTGTTTGCCAGCAAGACAGCAGTAAATTACTGTCCTTAGCCAGCGCTGCACTTCTCCTGGCCAAGCCAACTGCGTGCAAAGGGCAGAACTACCAGGACACATGGAATGGCGGCAACAGCATTCACTGCGTATTTTAATAGATGCTTTCTACCCCCAGTATTAAAGGTATTTAATCTGTTCTTGCAAATGGCTAATTTTGAAAATCCTCTTATCAGCATTAGCTCCTCAGCAGTGGTATTTATTTACTGTTAATTTTCATAATCTTTCTTCCCTCCCCGCAACCCTGCTCCATTTGTGTGACTGAGGCTGGCTCCATTTCAGAGAATCCTGACAGAGAAGAGAGGTTGGGAGAGGAGGACAGGCTGGTGGAAGCAGTGATTGTCATGTTCTGTGATGTCAGAGAGGCAGAGAAAAGAGGACAGGGGACTTAAGGAGGAAAACAGTTTCTTTTGTATGCCAAATCAGGCAAGAAATGCAGAGTGCAACGAAAACCTAAACACACTGGGCTTGTTGTTCACTAACGTGTCATTATGTAATCAGAGGAGTGAAGTTGCAACATGTTGCTAGCTGTACATATCTGTATTCTATCCTAAAATCTTGCACATCTGCATCTGTTTTTATACATGGTTACATGTCATACCACTCCAGGACAAGAACGAATGTCCTTCCATTGGTATTTCTTATATCAATGGGACTTGGGTATCCAGCGATTCACCTGTCAAAAAGTGAGATGGCCTGAACTGATTCCCTATGGCAGTGTCACTCTTTACTTCTGGATTAAAGAACTGCAATCACTGTTTTACTTTGTATTAATTAACCTGAAATAAAGATGACTATCTAGTTTATCATACTGCAGTTTTAAATGGGTCTTTTGTAGCTGAGATGCTTGCATTTTCATGATCTCACAGTCCTTGCTTTTTAAAATGTTATTTTGGTTAGCCGCATCTAGAGTGTCCTAATGATTGTTGTCATGGAACAGAATAGTTCATTATAACTCACTCTCTTGAAGAACAGAGAAATATTCCCCATTTTGCCATTCTTTAAACCATTTTTCCCTGATCATGCTAACAAAAGGGTTATGGATGTGTGTAATAAATATACATGTGCAGCACAATCCTATACATTTTACCTTAGAACTGAATCCTATCCTGACCAATATTTATTTATTTGAAGCATTTTACCCTTCTCTTCAACCAAAAAGGCTTCAAGAATGGCTGACATACAGTCATTAAAGGCAAAAACAGCCCCTGCCTGCAGGCATACAATCTAAAACACACGACACAAAAAAGAAGGACTGGGGAGGAAAGAGGCAAAAAGAAAACTTAGGCCCCAATTATTCAAATTTTTCCTATGAGATTTACTACAATGAGAACCAGCTTGGTGTAGAGGTTCGACCATTGGACTATGAGTCTAGAGACCAGGATTCAAATCCCCAATCAGCCGTGGAAACCCACTGGGTGACCATGGGCAAATCGCACTCTCTCAGCCTCAGAGGAAGGCAAAGGCAAAGCCCCTCTGAACAAATCTTGCCAAGAAAACCCCCAAGACAGGGTTGTCTGAGGATCGCTGTATATCAGAAATGACTTGAAGGTATGGAACAAAAGCAAAGCACGCATAGAAATGCAAGCTAGCCTTCTGAATGTTTCCTTTGTCTCCATTTCAGCTATTTTATTCTATCTTACCTTGATTTTGAATTCTGAGTACTCACTCGTATGTAACCCAACCTGATCCTGTCTCTGATTGTTTCCTGCCCAGGGAAGTAACTTTGGCTTGCTGAAGGCTCCTTTAGTCCCCATTCAACTATTTCAATTCTGTTCAGAGAAAGATCTATATGCAACCTCATTGACTAGCCAATGGCAATTATGCTTAGTAAGAAGCAACAACAATCCACCCTGGGCCCTAGGTTTTTCTCTCTGTCTTGCTGTAGTTCTCATATTCTATCTGCAGAATTCAAATGAATGGCAGCACCCATTATTTATTAACTCTCGCCCCATACAGCCTCCTGTCTGCACCTCCCTTGGGTTAAAAAGAGAAAGAGATAGAAAATACATCTTGGGTCTCTTGCTCTGTACTAACTCAGCTCGAAAGGATCACGTCTTCCCCTTGAGCAGCAGAGTCCAGTCTGAAATATTAACACCTCAGAATTCTGATGGGGGCAGATCATAGAATGGTCAGTTGATGGGGAAGAAAAGCAAAAGCAGCCAGGAGTGTGCAAAGAAAGAAAGTAAGTGGTGGATTGAGAAAAAAGACACGTCACTCACATGCTCCCCGCTTCTTGTCTTTTACATGCTTCTCTCTATCTTGTTTCGCAGACAATGAACAAATGATACTGCCAGTCTCTGTTCTGGGTGATGAGAACAGGGATCAAGAAGCACCAGCTTTACCAAAGCTTCCCAGCTAAGCCTCTGGTTATAGACCCTGATGTGGAGAGCATGCGGATTTACAGTTTAAGAAAAAATTACATAGGATCCCTTTTCTTTTCTTCATCTGTGGGACACTAACTTACATTTTCTACTCCTTTGCAAGTACAAGGTCCTTGGTCTTCAGTAATGGGAAGTTTGGAGCTGGGGGCAGGGGAATGATTTTGGGGATTACAACTCCTTAGCTACAACTAGTTTTGCTGGCTGGGAGTTTCTGAGAGTTATAGTTCCTCAAAATGAACTCTTCCAGATTGACTAATTTAAAAGACACAGGGAGGCTCTGGCAGTGTGTCTGGGTGAGGGTCAGCCCTTAGAATGGGATGCACTTCGTCTCAAAATAGTAGGTGAAGTACCCCCTCTGTTTGGACTATGAGCCACTGGTGATCTTGTTGGAAAAATTACCAGCATTCTCTCTCCCCGCTCCACCTTGTTATTAGAAGAGATGGGCAATAGCAAGATAGGGCCTCCCTTTCTGTTGCATGCCAGATCTTCTCCATTTGCCTCTCTGTCTTTTATTGCATGATCATAAATACCTTTGGTGCTCAGATCATGTGACCCAGGACAGTTGCTTGGGTCATCGGTCTTATAAAAGTTAAGACCTCCCTCTCTCTGAAAAGATCTCTCTCTCTCTCTCTCTCTGTTCTCAATGGCTGCTTTCCCTGAACTCTTCGCATGCTCCGAGTTTGAGTCCCATCAAGGAGGATGGTGAGTTAAACTGAAGAATCTCCTATTCACTAGATTAGACAGGTAGCAGGCTCTCTCAATACAGATGTAAATGAAGAGTCATTAGTAAAGTATTTAGTCTTTTATTCAAAGCTACCTGCGTCTGTGTTTATTCCAAGTACCAGTCTGAAGCCACAAGTCATTAGATAAAACTTCTACCGCTTCTTTGTGTGACTTTGCTAAATGAAGATTGGATCCTGACAGGTTCAGTCTCATTTTCCCCTACAAATTTGGGTCACGGGCCCAGAAGAGAAGTTCTTTGTTTGATGACCACGTGGCACCCGGCCGGCAGAGACTGACCGCTTGAACAATGGCTTCTAATCCATTGCTTACTATTGAAAAGTTAACTGGTAGCAATTACCGAAATTGGTCTTGGAACATGCAAATGCAATTAACTACAATGGGACTGTTTAAAGTTGTGAAAGGACAGCGGTCCACAGAAGATAGGGCAAAGCAGAAATTTGATGAAGATGATGAGAAAGCAACTGCTTATATCTGCTTAGCCATTGATCCAAGCATTGTTTATCACATCAGGGACCTGAAAAGTGCTAAAGAAATATGGGAAAAACTGAAGAGATTATTTGACTCTCCCAGTATTGCAAAGCAAAGTGGTATTATAATCAGACTTACAAGAATGAAATTGTTAAATCCTAGATTTTTGAATGAACATATTAACACTTTCATGACTATGGTATCTGAATTGCAAAGTGCTGGAGAAAATCTTTCAGAACCTGTGAGATTGGGAATGTTTCTAGGAAGCTTGCCTGAATTTTTTGAGCCCATAATTGATGCTCTACAAATTAAGGGAGATGTAAATTTGGAAACTGCTATTGCTGAAGTTATAGAATATCAAAATAGGAAAAATTTGAGGAATTTTAAACCTGAAGCAAGAGCTGCTAGAAAAGAGTTTACTCAACTTGCTGAGGAGAATTTGCACATCAAAGAGTCTTCTTCACAGAGAACAAATAGCCACAAAATTAACATATCAAAATTTCAGGGGAAACATCAGGAACACAAACCCAGTGATAAAAGTGGTTTTAACTCTAAGAAGAAATCTTCTGCAAATCTTAATGTTGGTCTAATTAATGAACAATTGCTCAAGCCTATGCAAAATCAAAAAGAAAATATAATTGTAATTGACAGCGGTGCTACTAGTCATTACTTTAATCGGAGAGAAATGTTTGTAAATCTTGATACAAGCATACATTTTCCTGTCTATTTAGCAAATGGACAATCAGTGCTTGCTAAAGGCAAAGGCACAGTTCTTTTGCAAACAAAACTTGGCGCCAACAGGATAGAGACTTTAAGAATTCATGATGCTTATTTTGTCCCAGATTTAAAAGTGTCTCTTTATAGTGTCAGAACAACTACAGCGAGAGGAAACAGAGTTACTTTCAAAAAGGAAACTTGTTTTGGTCTTCATGGCAAAAATTTAATTTTTCGAGGAATCCTAAATGGTGACTGTTACCAAATGCAAATTTTGGATTCATATGCAAATACTGTGATCCAGTGTAATCACAAAGACTGTTTAAATTTATGGCATCGCCGATTTGGGCACAGAAATGTACAATGCATTCAGAGACTAGCTAATCAAGAACTTGCTATAGACTTTAATTTTAAAATATGCTCTAACAATGAGAGATGTGAAAAATGCTTAAGGGCAAAAGCTGTCAAAGCATCACATTCGTCAATTACAGAGAGACAATCCACCAAACCACTAGACCTTTTATATACTGATCTTTGTGGTCCATTCAGCCAAAAGTCTGCAGGTGGAAATTCTTACTTTATGACTATTATTGATGATTTCAGCAGATACACATACACTTACCTTCTCAGAGAGAAAAGTCAAGCTTTTGAGAAATTCAAGGAATACTTTAATCTTGTCTCTAATAGATTTGGCTACAAACCTAAAAGCCTACGCTCTGACAATGGAAGTGAATTTGTTAATGCAGAGTTTGATGAGTTTTTTAAGGAACATGGCATTGAACATCAAACTACACAAGTTTACACTCCAGAACAGAATGGAGTGGCAGAACGAATGAACAGAACTCTCAAAGAGATGGCAGTCACAATGCTTTTAGAGGCTAACATGCCTAAACGCTATTGGTCTGAAGCTATTATGACTGCTACATACTTGTGCAACCGTCTGCCAATTAAATCCAGAGATGCAACTCCATTTCAGTTATGGAATGGAACTAAGCCCAAGTTGAATCATCTCAAAGTTTTTGGAAGTAAAGCATATACGTACATTCCCAAACAGAAAAGAGACAAACTTAACTGTAGAAGTGAAGAGGGAATTTTTGTTGGTTATGCTAGAAATGGTTACAGAATTCTGAATCCAGATGGGCATACAATAAAAGTAACAAGTGCTGTTTATGTTGATGAAAGGCCACAGCTCAAATCTAATCCAAACCAAGATGTCTATCCAGATTTGTTTGCAGTGGAAGGAGACTCCCACCAGCAACCAGAGTATGTGACACTGACATCCTCCAGATGTCTTGCATCCAGAAGGGGCTACAGATGTGGTGATCCAGCCAGAGGACGCGGAACCGGACGGCGCTCAAGGAGCAGACCCAGGTGTCCAAGTCCAGGTAAGAAGATCTGAACGCATCAACAGAGGCGTACCACCTGATAGACTGTCTTATCTAGCCACAGAGGAGAAGATTCCACAACCCTCTGACTGGCAAAAGATCAAGGGACTACCAAAGTCAGATTCTCAAAAGTGGGTGGAAGCTGCTGTTGAAGAGATGCAATCTTTATATAAAAATAAAACATGGACTTTGTCAGAATTGCCAAAAGGAAAAAGGGCAATTGGCTCTAAATGGGTCTTTACCACAAAGCAAGATGCAGAAGGGGAAATTCAGAGATATAAAGCCAGGTTAGTGGCAAAGGGATTCACACAACAATTTGGTGAAGATTACAATGAAATTTTTGCCCCTGTTGCCACACACACAATTGTGAGAACTCTCCTAGCTGTTGCAGCATCTAAGAAAATGCATGTCCAACATCTTGATGTTAAAACAGCTTTTCTTTATGGACAATTGGATGAGGAACTGTACATGGAACAGCCTCCAGGATTTCAAGTTCCTGGGAAAGAGCATCTTGTATGCAAATTGAACAAGAGCATTTATGGCTTGAAACAGGCTGCCAGAGCATGGAGTGAGAAGCTAAGCCAGCTTCTTGTCAAACAAGGCTTCACTCCAGGCACTGTTGACAAGTGTGTTTACAAAAGATTCAGAAACAATAAATGGACTTATATTGCATGTTATGTTGATGATTTGATCCTGTGCAGTCAAGATAAAGCAGATAGTGAGGAGATAGTCAACAATCTCAAGAAAGAGATAGACATCAAGAATTTGGGAGACATCTCACACTATCTTGGAGTACAAATAGAAAGAAGCAGTGATGGAAGCTTCTATCTTAACCAGAAACAGAAGATAATAGATCTTCTGGACTGCCTTGGACTAAAGGATGCCAATACTGTGGCAACCCCAATGGAAGTGGGTTTCTTAAAGGACACTAAGAAATGTGAACCCTTGAAAAATGGAGACAAGTATAGGACTGCAGTTGGAAAGCTCCTATACATTGCTAATTTCACCAGACCTGATATTGCAAATGCTGTTGGTATCTTATGCAGAATGGTTAACTCTCCTACTGAAAAAGATCTCATTGCAGTGAAAAGAGTTGCCAGATATTTGAAAGGAACTGCAGATTACAAGCTGATGTTGCCAGCCTGTGATCAACCACGACTGGTTGCCTATGCGGATGCTGACTGGGCTGCAGACCTAGCAGAGAGAAAATCAACTAGCGGAAACCTGATCTTCTATGGTGGAGGAGCTATAAGCTGGTCAAGTAAGAAACAATCTACAATTGCAGATTCTTCCACAGGTGCTGAGTGTGTTTCTGCAAAAGCAGCATGTGATGAAATAAAGTGGCTGCATAACTTACTTCTGGACTTAGGCATAACAGAGCCCAAGCCAACCATTTTGATGCAAGATAACCAAAGCTGCATCAAACTTTCTGAAAGTGAGAAGCCACTCAAGAAGAACATTGACATTGCTTTCCATAAGGTGCAAGAGATGTGTCGCAATGGAATTGTTCAGCTAGAATACTGCAATACAGAAATGATGCTTGCTGATATTCTTACCAAGCCTCTACCAAGAGACCAGTTCCAGAGACTACGAGAAGGCATGAAGATCCTCGATGTTGGTCCAAGAGAATGAGAAGGGGACTGTTGGAAAAATTACCAGCATTCTCTCTCCCCGCTCCATCTTATTAGAAGAGATGGGCAATAGCAAGATAGGGCCTCCCTTTCTGTTGCATGCCAGATCTTCTCCATTTGCCTTTCTCTGTCTTTTATTGCATGATCATAAATACCTTTGGTGCTCAGATCATGTGACCCAGGACAGTTGCTTGGGTCATCGGTCTTATAAAAGTTAAGACCTCCCTCTCTCTGAAAAGATCTCTCTCTCTCTCTCTCTTTGTTCTCAATGGCTGCTTTCCCTGAACTCTTCGCATGCTCCGAGTTTGAGTCCCATCAAGGAGGATGGTGAGTTAAACTGAAGAATCTCCTATTCACTAGATTAGACAGGTAGCAGGCTCTCTCAATACAGATGTAAATGAAGAGTCATTAGTAAAGTATTTAGTCTTTTATTCAAAGCTACCTGCGTCTGTGTTTATTCCAAGTACCAGTCTGAAGCCACAAGTCATTAGATAAAACTTCTACCGCTTCTCTGTGTGACTTTGCTAAATGAAGATTGGATCCTGACAGGTTCAGTCTCATTTTCCCCTACAGATCTGGAATAAAACTGTAGTAGAGCAAGAGTTTGGTCTGATGTCAGTGGTGCCATCTACCATGAATCTCTCCTGCTGTTGATGTATGAAGGGTTGCCCAAATCATCTAATATATAAAAATTTGTCTGTTTATCCATGTCAGAGAAGACCCCATATGATTGGCTGCCTAAGAAGATTCTATGGAATCCTGGGATTTGTAGTTTAGGTAGGAGCCTTTAGAATTCTCAGCCAGAGAGCTCTTGGGCCTGGCCGGTTGCTGAGAAGATGAGTCTAGCAGCAAGGAGGAGGCCAGTGTATTTCCCTCAGGAACCCAACCTCTGTATGTTAATAACTCTGAATACAGATTGGATTTGGGAATATGGAGAAAAGTTACAGGTACTAGACAAAACAGTTTGGGGAATTAGAAACACAGGATCTTAATTCTGTGTATTTCAACCACACCTAATTCCTAAGGTAAAGAAGGGTAATTCCTAAGGTATCCCTAACAAGTATTACCTATGAGAAAATAAAATCCTAGGCAACACCAGGTAAATATGCCAGTAAATATGTATATAGCTTTGTACATTTCCCATTCACCTCAGTAGGGCTTGTGCAATAGAGCTTCCAAGTGTTCTGTGTCTGTGTAATCATTAGCTATTGAAGTTATTTAAACCCCATCTTTTAATCAAAGGATCCTCAAATAATCAACAGATAACCAGTCATACACACCACCACTATCACTAGAAGCCGATGAGCTGCAAGACTGTCATTTATGCTCTCCAGACCACCAGTCTGATTAGCACTAGCTTAGCAATCTAGCTGATGGCTGGGCCAAAATATGCTTCTCTTTGACTGTACAGTCTCAGAGCTACTGGTTGTAACGTAAAGCCAAGTATCCTTTCTGTAGCTGTTGCTCCTCTGAACAACTTGGAAAATTATTTTGAATGAAAATGGATGGATGGATGGATGGATGGATGGATGGATGGATGGATGGATGACATGTTGAAACCACCCACAATTGAGCAGTGGGTCCCAGTTACATCCATGCCTTCAAAGGATAACTCTCCCAGCTCTGCACATCTGGCTAATGAATGGGACTAAGTTGCTCTCTGTTTTTTGGCAGGATGTTCTTTTAGGGAGGCAAGTTGGTACAACTTCTGAGTGGTCTTTTGAATCCCGGCCAGTATATATTTTTTCTTCTCTTCTGCTCTCCAGTTTGAAGACAACTAGGAGCTGGAGCCACAATGAGCATAATTCCAGGCAGAGAAATCCTAGCATTAGCAGTGAAAAGCTGTTGTGCAGTTATTCGATTTCCCTCCATAATGGATCTTCTGTGGTAATAAAAGAGACAGAAGAAATGGGGGCACAACACAAGGCAGAAAATGATGATGTCTTCTGGTTGCCCTGCCAAAAACAAGCAAAACCATGAATGAGGCTGGGCTGATAAAAGCCTTGCTTAGATGTACCCCAAGTATCAACAAGGGTGCCACATGCACTTTGTGCCCCTGAGCACCAGAATATACCATGAGATGCTCCTGCCAAAGATGCAGCTATCATTATTCTTCACAGGTTTTGTAGCCTCACAGAACAGAATGATTGTTTTCCCACCTCCTTGGTGCCTTCTGCACACACAAGATTACTGCTTCCAAGAAAACAGTGCACTTACCTTCAGAACTATCACCATTTCCACATTCTGTTACAAAAAAAAAAAATGCACAGCTCTT
Source organism: Iguana delicatissima (assembly GCA_948472985.1). Taxonomy (NCBI): domain Eukaryota; kingdom Metazoa; phylum Chordata; class Lepidosauria; order Squamata; family Iguanidae; genus Iguana; species Iguana delicatissima. Next base: position 70,137 of record CAOKZL010002716.1, on the reverse strand, counting down.
AGGCATGCCCATAATAAAGCCAAGCAGAGGCTTATTTAACAAGGTCTTTGATAAAGATTCAAACAGTGGCAAGGAGAAGGATGGGAAACAGATGGTTACAGAGGAAAGAAAAGAAAAGAAAACCTACCATTAAGAGCCTCTGCCTATTAACAAGATTCTTTCCTGACTAATAAGGTATGTCTCATCCAAATGGTCAATCCATACAGAGCTCATTCAGCCAAAAGAACTAGAATGCACTTTTCCTGAGACACTCCTGCTGGCAGTGTTTCCTCCATAAGAAGTCAGAATGTTCTCTTCTCTTTCCACTAGTATGTGCATTTTTTTCCTTCCAGAGATGTGCAGCCTGTCCTCACCATGCTGACTTGGATGCACTGAGTTCAATGGATTTTACTTCTAAGTTCATACGCACAGGAATCTAGCCATTGACTTTTGAATGAAACAAGACTATGCTGTTATAGTCAGGAAATGGCTTCGCTTCCAGATTTATGTTTTTTGCACAGAACCCTTTTTTGTCTTTATATCAAGGGAGGTCTAACCCTGTTTGAGTGCCTTAACAGCAGAGATGCAAACCAGAAAAACTTCAGAAGTGCCAAAATGGTGCATTTGTTTGGAATATGTAAGCCAAGGTAGATGTTGCTTCAATGAGCCAGTCTTGTGTAGTAATCTGAGTGCTGGACTAGGACTCCAGGAGATCAGAGTGAGAATTCCTGCACAGCCACGGAAACTGACTGGATGACCTTGGGCCAGCCACACTTTCAGCCTAAGAGGAAGGCAATGGCAAAGTCATCTTGCCAAGAAACTTCTGTGATAGGGTCATCGTAAGTCAGAGATCACTTGAAGGTGTGCAATAAGGTGTTGCTCCAGCAAAACAGTACACAAAAGAGGCCCCCTGATTTGTAGTCCTTCAGCTGATATGTGCTCCAACATGTAATCTATGGACAAGTAGCCTAGTGCCCTCAAGTTTGGAACATGCACACAAAAGGCAGCAGTCCAAAGCATCTGCAGGGTTCCAGGTTGCCTACCCTTGATGGAATCTCTTTTACTTGGAATTCTGCTATACTTTGCAGGAGACTTCTACTCCCGCAGCCCACACTTTGCACAACTTAGGCTGCATTCTTGTATGCATGTACTGAAAGCAAAATGCTTACATCTGAGTAGATATACATACTGTGACATTGTGGAGAGCCAGTATGGTGTAATGCTTTACATGCTGAGCCAGGAGATCTGGGTTCAAATCCCCACATAGCCCTGGAAACCCACGCAGGTCACACACTCCCAGCCTTGAAGGAAAACAAAGGCAAACATTAGCTGAAGAAATTTGAACAAGGAAACCCAGGGAGAGGACTGCCATAAGTCAAGTCACTTTGAAGGTGCATCACAACAACTGGGCTCTCATTGTGAGACAGGTATCAAGGTTTATTGATCCACAGGCAGCTTGTTATATTTGCCTTTGTCCCTCATCAATACACAATGTAGTGACTTGTGCGATTCACAGAACTCTTCTTCGTCTCAGTTTGACATCCAGCCCTGGGCAGAGTTCCCTGGAACTTAAAGCTGATAAACCCTGCCCTCTCTCTCCCTCTCCCTCCCCCTTACACTATCTCCACTTCACAGTCTTTGAGCACTTGGCAAGCAGGAAGAGAGGACTTGCCCAATGCACTAAGTCTTGGGCAATAATCCCCATTTCACATTCCGGTAAGAAAGAAAACTTGGGCTGAAAACCCACAAATCCAGGGAATGTCATAAGGGCAACAAAGGTCATTTCCGCACTATCCTGTTATGGTGCCATTATTCCACTTTCAACATCCTATGGAATCCTGGGGTTTGCAGTTTAGGGAGGTTTTGAGGCCTCTCCTTAAACTGCAAACCCCAGGATTCCATAGGATGTTGAAAGTGGAATAATAGCACTATAACAGTCTAGCGCGGAAATGGCCAAACTCGCCCTTTCTTGCCCAAGGAGACGTTTTCTGCAGGTGGCGGTACTCCGAAGAGAGCAATGGAGAGGTAGGAGCGGGTGTCGGAGCCCCAAGGGAATTTCGCCCGCCTTTCTCCTTCCCGCACAATGAGCGCACAGGGACGAGAGGAGGCGGCCGGCCCATGCTGCGCCGCTCGTCTGGGCGCGCTTGGCGAGAGGAGCGCCGCCTCGCCTACCCGCTCGGCCTCCTGCTGCTTCGGGAAGAGCGCGGCGGCCGCACTCGCCGCCGGCCGGCTTCTGAGCACGCCTAATGCATTGTTTATTAGTACGCGCCTTTCTCCGCGCGCTGCGGCTCAGCTCGGGCAGCCTGCAGTATCTTGGCGAATACAATGGCGTTTAATTCTAATAATATCCCGCTTCCTTAAATACCACAAGTGACTGAACGGGCAAGGAGCGCGGGGGACGCGCGGGGCCCGAGCCATTCGTTATACATAAACCTCAGATATACCTAGTTAAATATTTCATGGGAGTTGAGAAAAAATTTTGGTGCTCCGCAGCGCAACCCCCCTCCCTTGGTCGTTACCGCTGCGCAGGGGTCGCAAAGCCACCCAAGGGGGAACATGCCTCCGGCAAACAGCACATCGGGTAGGCGGAGCATCACGCCTGACCCAAAGCATCGGGCTGCCTGAGGCAGAGGCCAAGAAGGTGCTTCTTCGTAGCGCCCGCAGTTCCATCTGTGCTGGTCTGGCTCACGGATTTAATGCTGATAATAGGAGAAAGACATCCATCCTTTGCCTCAGGGGGTTATTTTGCAGGTAAAGAGCATGATGGGAAAGAGTGCTGTATATCACCTGGAGCTTTTTGGAGGAGAGGTAAGAGAAAAGTGGACTGGGCCAGACCACAAGACATTTTGCAATCATGAAACAAAGGGGAAGATGGTGGCAACCTCCATCTGCCAACAGTAACTGACTAGACTGTCAATTGGACCTTTTGTCAACAGTTGGTCCCCCACCATTCTGGAGGACTACGGACTAGCTTACAGGTTGCATGGGAGGCTTTGTGTTAATAGGCAGAGCTTGAAGAAGTCATTGTTTTAGACTTTCTGTGTGTGTGCGCGCGTGCACGTGCATCCCATCAAATCCCCTCTTGAACTATGGCAACCCCATGAGTTTCATGGGGTTTTCTTAGGCAAGGCATAAAAGATGGTTTTGCCAATTCCTTCTTCTGAAATATAGCGTACAGCACCTGGTATTCATTGATGGTCTCTCATCCAAGTATTAACCTGGGCTGACCTTGCTTAATTTCCAAGATCAATTGGATATGGTGCCTTTAGAGTACTACAGCTCTACAAATTCCCCCGTGAGCACTGGGCATGCTGATGGCAGGTTCTGGGAGCTGTAGTCCAAAAACAATTTTTGCAAGCTCAGCATGTAATGCACAGCCATGTACTTTCAATAAAGGGGAAAGGCTGCCACCACTGTCCCTTCCAGACCACTCTCCTCCCTGAGGTGATCAACTCCTTTTGCTAAATGGGCAGTATCCATGCCTGTCAGGGAGGAGCCTGTTAGGGTGTGGACCATGATGACTGTGGAGACGGTGAGCTGTGAGCTTGGGGCTGAGAAGATAAGGAAGGCTTTGCTGATCCTGCCCATCTGCATTGAATCTGGGCCAGTCGTTTCTAGTCTCCATGTTGGTGCAAAGTGATGTATGGAGATTAAATCAATGGCTCTTTCCTTAAACTAAGACTTGGCTGGGAAAGGAGGGTACTGGGAATTCTAAGTCCTGGAGCAGGCTCAGAGGTGCCACATCTGTTTGTTATCATGTGTATACCCAGAGCTTGAGTAAATGACCTTTTTAGATTACAGCCTCCTGGACACCCCAACCCCTAAACCAACATGGAATGCTGGCTGAAGCAGTTGAGCAAAAAATATTTTTTCTCCAAGCACTGTATGTATCCTTATTTTAAATTAAGAAAGCCAACAGGCTGTGCAGTCCAGTGGGTACAGAGTAGGTCCTGAGACTGGAGCCCCAGTTTTATGGGGTCAGACAGCTTACCACGGGCAAATGGTTCTGGGCAAATCACCTTGTCAGGACTTGTGCCTTTGCTGTGTGTATACCACGGGAATGATATAATGGCCTATTTCTGCAGGGATGATGAACACCACACTGTGCAAATTAAAAGTTCTACATGCATGATTAATAGAGGCTAAACTAGACAAAGAAAAGGCCAGAAGGAAGGGGCAGCACAAGATGTGCTAATGAAGAAGTGACCTTAAATGGGTTAGGGAATCAAAGCCAAATATTGCTCTAGACTTAAATCTACACAGTAGTCTATATAGACTAGACCCAAACCACAGCATATGTAAATATTCAGCTGCCGTGTCAAAATCAAAAGATTGAGGATGTTCTGCAGCAGTGGTACCAGTTCAGTAGAAATGAACTGAGATGTTACATTCTACAGAAAGCAGAGGTGATTTCACCAATATATGCAGAGCCCCAATCAAACAAAGGAAGGGCTTTAGTGAAATAAATTGCCTGAAGTGAATCTAAGGAGTACGTAAGTAGTGATCTCCATTTTAAAATCTCAGCACACGCTTCCATATTGCACTTTCATCCTATTCTTATCACTCTATGTATACCAGTCTCTAATTCGCCATCACCTTTATGTTCATAACAGCCCTATAGAATAGATTAAGCTGAAAGAAGGACATGTCAACAGAAGGTGGGAGGAGAGTGGTTTCTTCTCTACCTTGCCCTGCCTTGTAATCAAACACTTCAAGAGAATCAATGTTCGTTCTTTCTTGTAGCCTGGAAAACGGTCCTTCCTCTTTGCCCTGTGAGAGGAAGAAGCCACTCTGTCAGGGATGGGCAGGTCAGAGGGCCACAAACCATTACCAAGAAAGCAACATTTTGGTCACTTCTAGTCTTTTGTAAAATGTTTAGGAGTAGAGTGAAGTCAAATAGCATTTAGGGGCAAAGCCTTAGGCCAGATTTTCAGCCCCAAATAGCATGTTTTCTGATATTTTTTTTTAATGCAAAGGCTTGGAAAGGTTAGTGAGGGCCCAAGTGGGCACAAGAGCCATGGGCAGCCTGTACATATCCCAGTTGCCATCATTGCACTATAAGAAGCCCTATGGTATAGTTAGTAGAGGGTTGAGGTTTTGTCCCCACTGAATTCTTGCTCAACTGCAAAACTGAACCAGTCATTTTCACCAGTAATTTTGTCTGCATGTCAAACAGCAAGGGGAACAGAGAAGGATAAGAAGGACAATTTCACAGAGTTTTGATAGTAGATCCCCAGCCTCCTCTTCTGAGCTGTGGTAGACCTTTGGTAGAATCAGCATAGAACAAGCCCACAAGTTTCATCCTTGCTCAGAGGCCTAGAAGGATATTGTCATCAAAACTATGGCGATTAGGGGATTTCTGGGTATCAGAGTCCAAAAAGTTATGTTTCCCAGCTCTGGTTGATGTATTAAACTACTGAGGTATTTGGAAGAATCTTCTGTCTCATTTCCTGCATAGCTCATCCTACAGAGCAATTAAGCAGTTTCAGTATCTGGATTAGAACTGAAGTCACAATGAGAAGGAAACCTTGTGTCTGTTTTGGGATTTTGATTGTTGTCATTCTTCCTTTGTGTATGAATATTGAGGGTGGAGAGGCTCCCAAGAATATGGTTTACCAGATGTTTTTGTCCCACCATATCCATTCCTTTGTCTCCTGCAAATACAGGCAACATTTAAATATAGAAACATGTGGTTCAAACTGCCAAAGTTACAGGAACTACACCCAATACATGCAGCTCTAATCTGCATGGCATCCCAACATAATGCTTGGAATAGGGATGAGGAGTCTCCATCAGCCCAAGGGCCAAATTGCATACCCTCCAAGTGTCCCTAATTTGGCAGGATTAATCCTAATTAATCCTCTGTCATACCACTTTTTGAGCTGCTTTTGAAATGTCCCAAATTCTTTCTCCTTGTCTAGCTTCCTCCCTTTGTCCCTCGCTTACTTCAGTTGTCACAAACTGAGTTCAAAGTGCAAAGTAGTTTGTATTCATTTAACTGAGGGGAGGAGAAGAGGGGCAGAATCTTGCCCTGCCCAGTAAGCTCAGGCAAAACCAAACTCCCGCAGCCTTTTCTAGCCTGTCTGTTCTTCATCTTTAATAACTTTTGACATCTTGACCATACTCTGTTGTTGCTTGCCCATATACAACCCCCAATGTGCTCTCCTCTATGCAAAGGCGCACACGCTTACTCACAGACACACATAGATACACAGACCCAGCAGCCGCCTTCAGGCACTGGTTGAGTCTCAAGGAAGTTTGCCTGCTGTAGTTCCAGTCAGGATGCTGAGCCATGGGCACCTCAAGCAGCCAGTTCTCTAGGCACTGGTGGAATCAGGGCAGATGCCAGGAGAAAGGCCAGGGGCAGGGTGATGGTATGCGGGGAGGGCAAAGTGAGTGCATTACCTCCTCAAATGACTCCTGCCTCCCATGAAATGTTCCTTCACTCCCCAAATTTCCAGCATTGCAGACCACAAGACATTGAAAATCATTCACAATAGAACTCCCATTTGCTGTGTCTGCATTGACTTGGTACCTTTGCCTGCTCCTTTGCGTTAGATGCCTAAAGTGTATTTCTAAAGGCTCAACTGAAGTTTTCAGTTACTGCAGTGCTAGAAATTTGGAGATTGAAGGCAAATTATATCTGAGGAGGCAGACTTCTATGGAGTGCAGCATTGCCCACATTTTGTTCCCCCGCCCCATAGCTGAACCACGGGAAGAGTATTTTATTTATTTATCTATTTATTATTTATTTAATTTATACCCCCACCTTTCTCCCAGAATGCGATTCAAGGTGGTGTTCTATGCCTTAAAAAACACAATGCCACTGACTGGGTTGTGGCCTTGAGAAGTGTTGCTACAGTCAGTCATGAGAAGTGGCGCATTTATTTCTCTTGATTTTTTGCCATCTTTTTTCAGGGCTTTGGGTCTGGCCTCCATAGGACAGATGAAGTGACTTGGAAGACTGGGCCCACAGAGTGAACATACGTAATCTCAGAGCTATATCTAAGAGGTTTTTGGGAGTGGGATCTAATCATGCCATCCTATGTGAAGATATACCTGCAGACATAGGCAGGCTAGGGATGGAGGTGAACCGACAGTATTCAGTCAGACTTGCAGGCCATTCACAGAAAAGCTATTATGTTATGAAATTGCCTTTGGACATTCTGGACCTTCCTTGCTCGCAAACTCTTTGTCACATTGTTGATCTCAGAGGATTGGTGCACATCTTGTCACAAAGACATATGGTGCCCTTGCACATGCCTGGCTGGATTGGGTTTGCAGAGGGTATGCTGGCTCCTACAACCTGCTCCAGAGTGCAAGCAGAGTAGAATGAGTTCATTTCAAATTCTTCCAAAACTTTTTTTTTTTTTTTTGCAGAGCCAAGTGATTCTGCCCATCCCTAATTTATTCACCAGTTTTAGAGGAAGGGACTGGCAAAACTAGGAAATTCATGGGGTCAGTACAAGTTGACTGGCAACTTGAAGGCATGTACACACAAAGTCAGTGAAGTCAGTGATAGGCAAGCAGATAGATGGATAAAGAGATAGATCATTAACATTCTCTACCAGGAATACAGTTCTGCAACTTGTCTATATATGCAAATCAAACACAGTGGCAAAAGTTATTTCCGCCCTGTCCTATTATGGTACTATTATTAAAGATCAATGTCTCTACAACTAAAGTTTAGAAAGGCTATTTTTGGGGGGCTATGGCCTAAATCCTATTGGAAGGCCATTTCCACACTGCACTGTTATATTGCTATTATTCCACTTTCAACATCCTGTGGAATCCTGGGGTTTGCAGTTTAGAGAGTGGCATTGAGAATTCTCAGCCAGAGAGCTCTTTGGCCTCAGTAAACTGCAAACCCTAGAATTCAACAGGATGTTGAAAAGTGGAATAATAGCACTACAACAGTGTAGGGCAGAAATGACCAGTCTTGCTTACGATTCTTTTCTATTAGAGGAGAGGCAGACATGAATGCAGAGCACTAGACGTCTACTTACAGACGATTGAATTCCCTGATAAAAATAGTCATGGGTCACACATGTGTGTACTGGGGGTACCACCCTGCAAAGGCCCCTGGTATTCACATTTGTGTCCTAACACTCCCATAGACAGCTCCATGTTGGGCTTAATCAGATAACTGCTGAAACAGGGCACAGGACCTCTGTTTGAAATGTTCCCTTGCCTGCGTGGTCTTAGATTTCTGCTTCAAGAACTTGGCTGCCGACATCGCTAACATTACCCAGTGAGGTTGGTGGGAGGTGTTGCATAGACCAGGGCCGAGAAGAGAGACTGCGGGTCCGCATGGGCAAGGGAAGGGGGCCTGCCAGCCAAACAAAGAACTGCCCCGCTGAGTATCTCATCAAACCAAGACATCTCAGTCCAAGCTCATTCCTCATGCAAGTCGTTTAACAGGCGGTTAATCCCTGTCCAATCTCCCCCGCCCGACACAATCCAATTTAATTTAGAGAAAAATCACACAAAGGCTGTAATATCCAGCTTATCCCTTGAAATGCAATCGCTCTGTAGAAAAGAATTAATTTTTAATTCCATCTTAATTACTCGGAGTAATAATCCATTTACACAGATCGGCGCGGTCAGCCGCATGCATTCCATTGAGCTGGAGGGTTAGAGTCACGTGACTAATGCCCTTGTCAGCTGACCGGCTGAACTAATCAATCAGAGGCGATTATTATGCCAGGAGCCCTGAGAGAGTCTGGAGCCATCGATTAGTCCCTTTGGACTGTGTGGCTGTGGCTTCCCATTGCTCACATTTAATTAGTAATTATTTTGGCGCTAAGCAGCACCACTCAACTGCCTTTGCTATGATGACCCCGGCCTTTGTCTTAAACACATCTGCTTTCCCTTTAATCAGGGCCAGGATATGTGTGTGTATACTATAATGGTTTAGAGTATTGAACTGGCACCTGACAGACTCAGCTTTAAGTTCCTGCTGAGCCATGTCCATTAACTAGAGGAACTCTCTCTCAGCCTGACAGGGCCATGGTGAGGATACCATGTAGGGGAGGAATGTCATCTGAACCCACTGGAAGAAGAGTGTGACATAAATATAACTGAGCAATAAAAACCTCACAATTCTCTCAGATGCCTCTGCATTTCTGTTCAATTTTCACCTTTAGGCATTAGCCACTCTATTTTTTAGCTTCACCCACTCAGCGGTTTTGTAAATGACTCTTAGGTTCCCTGCCCAAGCCACTTGCTTCTTTGACATGTTGCAGTTTGGTTCCTTTAAGCCTCTTCCTATAGACAGATTGGCTCTGGAGTTGACCATACAATGGCCCAGTTGCTTGGGAAGTTGACCTACACTGAACGGGCTTTTTTTGCTAGAGTTCATGTCAGCAGTGCCTAAAACTCTGGCAAGTGGCCCTTAGCTGAGGGAGCAACCAGATTCTGGCAGCCATATCTGCATCCTAACTTAACAGCAGTGGTGTTTTGCACATGTTGGATGGAAAAGGCAAGTGAGCCTGGGGACTTGTAGTCAGCTTCCTCCCTAGGCTACCACAGTGGTGTCGGTCCCTCTCGTCATCTGCATGTGGGATGTTACAATCTGAATGATATAGGCTGATCTCTTATGGTCATATATAGACTTCAGACACTCTCAGAATTGTGTGGGTGTGTTGCTGTTGGTTTAGGTTGGGGTGGAGAAACTGTGGTCTGTGGGCCACTGTTACTGCAGTCTAGGCCTAGCCGGAGATAGCACCCGATATCATTTTTGATATCAAACAATTCGGCTTTCCCCTGCCACCCCGCTCCACGTGTTTGCGAGGCCACCGGACAAGCACGCAAACAGGCACGCCCGATAATTGCTGGACATTCCATTCCCCACCCAGGCAGGCCAGACACAGCCGGTTCATCGCTTCAGGGACCTCTCCGGCAAACACCTCATTACATATGCGCGATACTAACAAAAGCTACTTGCCCCGAGTAGGCTACTGGACAAAGGTTGTGCTGTCCACTGGTAAGCGCTGCGCATTTGCATACTGGCCACACTATTGTTAATTCGGTTCTGATTCCATCATGCAAAGTTGTGACCTTTCTGAGGCATTGTCTCGCATCCAAAACTCATTGTTTTCCCTGAGTAAGGCATAGCCTGCAGTCCCAATTCACCGTATAAAAACCCCTGATTCTAAGACCTTCCTCGGATCACTCCTGAGTTTCACCCCATCTTGCTGCTGCTTGGCTTGGCAAGCTCCCCTCAGCTAATCGAGCTGAGCTTCTTCTCTGCACCCCCGGCTTCTCTCCCGAGGTCCAGGATGACGAGACAGGTGTCATATCACCCATTTTCCTCCGAAAGTCCCTATCCTTAATTCAACCTCTAATTTCTAAGTTAGCTGTGTGACTGTGGTGTCTTTAATATCTGTCTGTACTCAATAAAACATCATTTTTATTACTTTAAACCCATCTGGCTGCCTGGCTGACCTGACCCCGTAGACGCTGGGTTGCAAGATCCTGCTAAGTTACCCTGCCTCTCGCTAGCTTAAGTGAGTGCTCCAGCTAATTTTCCCCAAAATTGTGTGTTAGTGTTTGGTTACTTAGGTGTCCCTCCCGGGACCCCCAGAGAACAGGGTAACACCACGAGCAGCCCACAGTACCTCAATTGGTAGTACCTTTGAGCTCCCAGAATAGTTCTTAAGGGGGAATCTTCCATGTTGGTACCTTTATGCATAGTCCTTAGGTCTATGAGATGAGAAATAGGAGATCTGTGATAGAATTGTCTGACATTTTTTTTCTTCCTAAAAGCAGGTTGGGATTAGATTAGGGTTTCATTACTGAGTAAAGGGCATTTAATGCTATTCCCTATGCTATGCTCCCAGTCTGAATTCCTCTCTAAAACTTTCTTCCCCAGTGGGCCAAACATTTGCAGCCTGTGGATTACGCTGGGGTGGGAGGTCTCATCCTGTTACTGCTTGGACCACAGGCCAACAACAGAGTTAAGCATACAGGTGTCTGTGAGTTTTCCCCACTGAAAGAAGTAGCACCTTTGAATGAGGAGATTTAGATCAGGAAAACGGCTACGCAGCACTTTCCACTGAGTTCTGGTGACTGAGTGTGTCTTTGACACTTTTCTTTTATCTGCATGTTCACTGACAGCATCCACTGTGGAAGCAAGTATAGTCCTGAAACAGACAGCACAGCTGCCAAATCTATATCAGATATCCAAAGCAACAGTGTGGACCTTTGCAGTCGCTTCCAGGCCACTGAAATTCCTATTTCCTTTTCTTTCTCTCTTTCTGTGTCCTTCCACAGCTCACAGTTAAAGCACTCTGATTCTACTTTAACTGTCATGACATCATCCTACAAAACCCTGGAGTTTGGGGTTTAGGGAGGTATATCTAGGACTCCCAGCCAGCTCCTTTAGTGCCTCACCAAACTAGAAACCCCAGGATCCTGTAGGATGATGTCATGGCAGTTAAAGTGGAATCAGAGTACTATAGTTGTGTAATGCAAAAAGGCCTTTTGTCCCTTCTGGCTTTTGAAGACCAGGACTTTTTAGTGGTTAACATTTAAGTTGACCCAAATAAGGGCATTGCCCTGTTGCTCATTTTGGGGTTCTAATGGATCAACATGACTTCTTATGTGTACTTTCTGTCCCTGCCCCATTCTCAAATGCAGACTTCAATAGTCTCCTCCCTCTCTCCCATCCTCTTTCTCTTTCTCCCTCTTTTCTCTCTCCGTACCCTCATATGTGCCTGATTTGGCAAGGACAGTCCCAATCATTCTTCTGTCATCCCCCTTTTTATATACTTTAAAACATCTCAGTTTCACTCTCTTCCTCCCATTTTCTCCTTTTGTCCTCAGCTTACCTCAGTTAACTCAGCAGTTGGGACAGGAGAGGAGGAGGCAGAATCCTGCCCTTCCCAGTAGGCTCAGGCAAAAGCAAACAGCTGCAGCCTCTCCTAGTTTGCCTATTCTTCCCTGTTAATAACTTTGCCATCTTGACCACATTCTGATATTTTCTTGGCCACACAAGTCCCAGTGAAATGTTGGAGGGCATGCCCTCTCTCCTGCTGAACACCAGTCTCAGAAACCTCACCCGCTAGATAAACTGTCTATTCTGGAAAAGAGCTCCACTCCTTTGCTCTCACTGTGGAGGACATGTGGAACAATCATTGGCAACTAGCAACAAGGAAACAGTTTAGAAAAGGATGGTCATCCAGAGCCCATGGCGCAGCAGGAACTTCTCTTTTGCTGGAAGCATCTTTTCCGAGTGAATACAGAATTACCTAGCATTTGCTATGGCCCTGCGGCAGCCATGTGCATCCAGGAGTAGAGCTGATAAGGGCAGAAGGCTGTCACCTTGGGTGGCCAAGCAAGCATCCTTCCTTTCCTCTGCTGCTCAGAGCAACCGCCTGATCTTCCCATGCATCCCGCCTCTTGTGCTCAATGGATCCTGCTCATACAAGAGGCAGGTCTTGCTACCTTCCTAGCCACCAAGGGGGAAGGAAGTGGGAAGGCAGTACAGGAGGCATGAGCGGGCAAGTGGAAAGGGAGGACTTCTGAGAATCAGTTGTTTTTCTTTTAACAGCCACTGCCTGCTACTTGGTGGTGCAGTGCTTTCCCACATTGAAAGCTTCCGAAGATAGTTGGGCCTAGAATTGCTATTGATTCAATGGCTTTGGACCAGTGCCCATGCAGGTGCAGGGACACAGTGGTCAGCAGCAGTTTCTTCACTATAATACAGTAAACTCCAAGCCTCTTAACAGTCTGGTGGCGGGGGTGGGGTGGGGGAGTAGGAGCTTAGCTCGAAGGGAAGGGGCTTGAACTCAAGAGGGAGGAGCCCATAGCTCAGTGGCAGAACAACTGCTTTGCATACAAGAAGTCACAGATTTGGCCCCTGGCACCAGTGCAGAGCTAGTGAAGAATCCTCCTGAAGCTCTTCAGAGTGGTTGCCAGCCCATGCCAACTATACTGCATTAGAGAGACCATTGTTAGAAGGCAAATTCCATGTACCATCAGAAAAATAAACATCATGGTTAGGAGTGTGGAAGTTTGCTTTGGGGGGGTGAAATGGTCTACTTGCTTACTTTTTTCTCTTTCTTTCCTTTTAAAATGAGGAGTTGTGCCTATCGGTGCAGTCTTAAAGGAGTATATACATATACTCTTCAATGAAAAATGGATATAAACAGTAATATGAAGTTCTTGAAACAGCAGAGAATTGCTCCAGGGTCAGATAATGCACTACATTTTTTTTTCATTTTAAAAAACCTGTGTGTGAGTGTTCATCTGATACAGATGATAAAGGTGCACTCTGCTGTCTCTATGAAATGATTCTTTAAAAGACAATTCCATAACAATGTTGAGGGCTGGAAGGTGTGAGTGACCGATCACCATGGATGTCATGAGCACTGTCCAATATGCATTTGTGTCAATTGCATACAGGTGTTACCTCCCTCGGTTCAGCAGCGGCATTTGCACTTCTGGTTTTTCAGCTTCTTCAAAGTGTAAAGTCTGGAAGAAGACATCTTGATTATAACCAAGGGATGGAGGGGAGTGATATGCCACACTAGTGGCCCACAGGATAGCCAGAGAGCTATTACATTTCTGAAGAGATTTAGGGTTGGATCCAGGTGTAGGCATATTTAGTGTAAATTGATTAAGAGTCAACCTGAGTCATGACTATCTGAAGTCTCATAAGTTCTTAATAAGCCCCTTTGAGTATGACTAAATCTGGATCCAACCCATTGTTTTGTGCCTTTCATTTTCCCCAAGTGGACAGTTTCCCCTGGTTTACTTTGCTGGAGAGAAGAGCGGAGTGGCTGTGCTTTAAGTATTGTATATTTAAAAATGTACAAATTAAGCAGCAGAGAAACAAGTCTAGGTAGGCAGTACTGAATACAAAGTCACCACAGTCCTGTACCCCACAGTCTTCAAAAAGCCAACCAGAAACCTTTTTGCAAGTTTTCACAACTACTTCTAAAGCAATTATAGGCAGGTCTCTGCTATTAGATCTCTGGACAATTTGCCCTGGACTGGGCGGGATTCTTAAGAAAAGAACAAGGAAGGGAGGAGTACATCTTTTTGTGAGAGGAACAATGGATTTGATTCTTGCATTGTTTCCAGATTCCTAGACTGAAGATATATTCAGAGACACGCAGCTTCATAGTCAGAATAAAATGAATAATGGAATTGTGGAGTTGGTGGGTTCCCCAAGGATCATCTAGACCAGTGGTTCTCAACCTGTGGGTCCCCAGATGTTTGTGGACTTCAGCTCCCAGAAGCCCCAGCTACTATGGCCAATGCTCAGGGCTTCTGGGAGCTGAAGTCCACAAACATCTGGGGACCCACAGGTTGAGAACCACTGGTCTAGACCAACCTCCTGCCAATAGAGAGAATTCACACTCAAAGCATCCCTGATCGTTTTGGGCATGTTTGCCCACTTGAACTATGTTTCCCCCCCATCCCTGAATACTGGCCATGATGCCGGAGAGTTATGGGAGTCAGAGTCCAATAATATCCGAAAGGCTATAGGGCATCCAATATCATTGTAAAGTGTTTCTCCCCCATGAACAAATCTACTCAAATCAGACATTTCGGCTTCACAATTTTCTTTTAGAGAAAGAATAGTCTGATGTGATTGGTACACATTAATGACTGGTTCTCATTAATGCTTGGCTGTGGTTTTTAGTTTCTTTCATTCTTTCTTTTTAAAGATTGTAGGCTGCATTGAGCATAGGGAAAGTGACATGTAAAAGTTGTCATCTACATTGATAGTGAATTCATTCTGAGTGTAGATTATGTAAATAAAGTGTATCTTCTTGTACATTCTAGACACACACACACACACACACACCTTATGTAAATGAAATGGTACCACCCACACAAAAGAGGTAGGTATCAACTGGTTTGAAGCAATCTAAAATACTGTGCATCTTTAGGTGGGAAATGTTGGGGAAGGGAACCAGAAAACAATATAATGAGGAGTCTGCATGGTCAGCTGGCATAGAATGATGACTGATGAAGAAGGGGGAAAAGGAAAGGAAAAATAAAGGAAAAAGGAATGGAGTATCATGAAAGAGGACACATTTGACTGGCTGGCTGGCACCCGGAACAGAAACACTTAACATCTTCTTGTAAATCCTACTTCTAACAAAGAGGAAGAACTATGTGAAAACATTCCATGAAGCAGCAAGTTGTTAAAGAAACTAAAGCACAAATGCTTTCTCTTTGACACAAACAATAAGATGGCCCATATCATCTATATGGATTCTACATAGAAGAGTTCTGACTGTTGACTGATATAATAGGAATAAACAAACTGTGGTTTATTTTCTGGTGAGGGTTTCCCCTGTAGCCACCAACTGGTGTTTATGGCTATGATGAGATCCAGGAAATAGGGGGATGAAGGAGTAATTTAAAACACACAGACATAACTTGGTGCCTGAGAACTCAGGAGTAAGTTATAGTCATAGGCTATATGTGTGTGTTGAAGGCAGTTATGCTACATTGGGATCCCTTCTCCCTGATGGGTAAGGGAGGAGTGAGAGAGAGAGATGAAGAGGAACAAAGAGGAAGGAAAGGAAGGAATGTTCACTCCTGCTGGCTGACCAATGTGCATGTGAGGGAGGGAGGTTAGTGGAGGTGTTGATACCCCAGACATGCTGGGGGTTGGGTGAACTATTGAAACCACAGCCAGACATGTCAGGTTTGCTGCTGCTTCTGGCCCCACATGATGGCACAGGTGAGTAGCATTTCCTTCCCTGCAGGACCAACAGCTGCTGATCCAGCACTGCCCCCGCTGGCTTAAGGCATGGCTGGTCAGGGACTGGGCATAGGATAGGACAGTGGTTCTCAACCTTCCTAATGCCACGACCCTTTAATACAGTGCCTAATGTTGTGGTGACCCTCAACCATAAAATTATTTATTATTTACAATGCCTCCCCGTCCCCGGCAAAGGCCGCCTTGCTGGCCAGGAACGGGAGGGGGGATGGGCAGGGAGGAAAAGGGGAGCCATGCGTCTCCCCCGGGAAAAAACTCCGAGAACCCCCTCCCCGGGGCTCTGCTTCTGCTTCACTCTCGTTTCCGCTGGGGGCAGTGTGGGAAAAGTTTCCAGAGTGTCAACCCTGGCCGGGGGGTGGGAGGAATCCCAGCGTCTTTGTTTTTTGCGCTGGGCGCAGCTCACCCCCCTGGAAAAGCACCGCCTTGCGGCCCCCCAGCTCTTCCACAGCACCCCCCTCTGTGGCAAGTGGGGCAGGGGCTGTGGCGAGGAGGGGGCCTGCCCCCCGTGCTGCCGCTGTCCCCCCAAGCTGGCCCGTCAGACGGGAGGTTCTCCCGGTAGCGGAGAAGGCAAGCGATTTCAGTCCCTTCTGAACAGGGGGCAGAAGACGCGAGCACGTGGTTCGCGCTTGTGCACCACCACTCCTAGGCCTTTTCCGCACGTTACCTTATCGCGGAGGTGGGGGGGTGCCGTTCGTG
This sequence comes from Iguana delicatissima, assembly GCA_948472985.1. Classification (NCBI taxonomy): domain Eukaryota; kingdom Metazoa; phylum Chordata; class Lepidosauria; order Squamata; family Iguanidae; genus Iguana; species Iguana delicatissima. Next base: position 53,717 of record CAOKZL010002716.1, on the reverse strand, counting down.
CAAGCAGGTTCTTGCACAAGGCGCTCTCTTCGCTGCTCCTTCATCCCACAGCTGGCTTCCTGGTCATGCGACCGCCCCACCCCTTCCTCCCCCAGCGCAGCCTACAGCTCCCAGGCTGCACTGCGGAAGGAAGGAAGGGGCGGTCGCGTGACCAGGAATCCAGCTGCGGGACGAAGGAGCAGCAAGAGAGGGCACCCCCCACGTCCGCAATAAGGTAACGTGCAGAAAAGGCCCAGGAGTGGTGGTGCTCAAGCACGAGCCATGCGTTTGCGTCTTCCTGCCCCCTTTGATGGGAGCGCATGCAGCCGCACGCACTCCCGCCAAAAGGGGCAGGAGGACGAGAGCGCATAGCTCACGCTTGTGCACCACCACTGAGGAGAGAATGGAGCCTAAGACCATCGGAAATACGTATTTTCCGATGGTCTTAGGCGACCCCTGTGAAAGGATCTTTCGATCCCCAAAGGGGTCACAACCCACAGGTTGAGAACCGCTGGGATAGGAGATGCAAGGCAACCCCCTCCCATTTTTTGCAGCCCTTATGGCCCTGTCCCTACCAGCCCAGCCTAGTTACAACCCGACTGAAGCTGAGAAGAGCAAAGCAGAAGGACTTCTCCCTTGGAGGATCAGTTCAAGTTGATATGATGTATACAGAGAGAGCTACCAGAAATGGCCACCTGAGGCCTTTGCATGTTGCATGCTGAAATGTCAGAGGGAAGGCCCAAATCCTGATCATTTCGGAGCAGTGAGACTAGGGGAAACAGTAACAGCAGCTAACTAACAGTTCATTGCCCTTTGTCTTTGTCCTCAGCGGTTGCATGGTCATGTTCAATAACCAGAGTCCCATAATGGAGTTGTCCTATCAAGGATCCATCTGGTTGTTAGCACTCAATACAAAAGAGAGACTCTCCAGTTCTTCTTCATGGGTGAAATGGGGTGTGATGCAACTGCCATCTGCTAATCTTTGACAAGAATGTCATTTTTAAAGCAGGGAAATGAAACTACTTGGAGGATGGGGAGAAGAAGGGGGACAATGATGCTTATCAAAGTACAAAGCAAAGCAATTTAAACCAGACTTTTGCCCAAGTGTGGGGGCAGCAGTTTATAATCCTGTAAGCACAACCTTCTCCAATTTGGTGGCCTCTACAGCAGTTGCACCACAGCTCTCATTGGCCCTAACAAGCATTCTTCTGGCCAGGGTGTTAAGGATTATGGGAGCTCTAGCTTACACCCAAGGCCTGATTCCAACTCCCTTGTTGGCTATTTGTGTGGCTCAGAAGGATCCCATACATTTAGTTTGTGGGGTGAGTTATGATCTTTTCCTACTGCTTAATGAGAAAATCTAAGCCCTTCCAGTGCTAGCCTTTCAAAAGTGGGGTGAGTGTGAGAAAAGACTACATATGGCTATGACTACATTGTTTCCCTAGATTTTGAGGCACAGGGTGGAGTTGGTGCCGGTTTTCTAATTTTCTGTCCTGGATACCTGTGGTATCCAGGACAGAGACATACAGCCTGCAGGAAATTATCTGTATATATCTGTATAATCACCAGTATAGGGTGATTATACTGATTGACTTCACTGATTGACTCATTCCTGAGGGTCAAACAGAGAAGTGAGAACCTTGTGTGCTTGTCCCAGTGGATAAAAGTGAGGAAAATAAGTGGTGGGGGATAGGATGGACAAGCAAAGCAACTGAGAGATAAGGAAGGAAGGAGAATAAAGAGCATTATGGGTCACAGAGACAAGAAACAGAGTGTGAAAATAGTATAGCAGTAGAAGAATGTGCAAGAAAGTCGGGGTGGGTGGAGAAAGTTAAAGCTCAGAGCTGTAAACTGAGGGACTGAAGGATGCTCATGGGGAGCGGAGAGCACTATGGAGTGAAGAGAGAGATGCTACAGAGTAGGAATGAAGGAGAAATTAATGGTATTCAATTCTGGGCTCTGTGTGTGTACAAATTCACCAAATTCAGCCCTGCTAAAATTATACTTGAACTAGAACATTCATCTGCAAAATCTGCCCTTTTCAGAATGTTACAGTCCAGTTTACCTCTCAAAAACACACAGAAATGTGTACATATTAAGGAAAAATGAGCACAACAAAGCATTCAGATTTTATGCCTGTCTCTTGTAACAAATGTTGCCGCTGTTGCAAAATGATATGAATGTTTGCACAAACAAACTCGCAAGAGAGGAAATGAGAAAGTTATCAAAATCAAAATTCATAGATTTCCTTATCTTCAGCTGTGATATGCAGGAAGAAAGACACGTGGAGGCTGATATCAGAGCTTCTGTGAGTTGCACACCCCTAAACATTTGTGTGTGGTTTCTATTCTAAATTTAAAAAAGAGAGGATAGGCAGAGGAAGAGAAGTGGAGGGAGGGTGACCAAAACAGAATTGGGAATTCTGAGCAGAAATTTTTGAAGGTGCGAGTTCTGAACAGCACCAAAATTAGAGAAGTTTCATAAGGAAGAAGCTTCTGAAAGACTGACCCCAATTTGGAAGTAGACAACAGTTTAGAAAAGTTGAAAGTTCACTGTACAGCCCTGCAAATCCCAGGCAGGGATAGTTTCACTGAAAAGTTCTAATTTCTAATTTGTTTATGGCTCCCAAGATATCAAAACTTTATTTTAAAGTTGTTTTTTTTTATTTTAAACTTCTAAATGCATGTCTTTTTGGGGGATTTTTTCTTCTTCTGGGGAAACTTCTATCTCAGTACATAAATGTTGTTGACTCAGAGCCAAAAAAGTGCTTTCAAAATGTTCATACATCAAAGTTCTCTACACTTAAACACCCCACAAGAACACTTCCTTAGGAGCTGTTTGATCCCTTTTTCCTGCCTATGAAAAGATGTCAGTGGATGTGTGTGTGTGGAATTGGACATTACTTTGATCTTCTCACTTCTGACGAACTAAAATGTAGTAAAGATATCCTCCTTAGTATGCATCATTTCTCATGTGGGGAGTTTGGGTTGTGTTTATATTACAGTTTTTAAAAGAAAAGAACATGTACTGTATTAATTTAACTTTTGTGTTTTTCTCTTAAGGATGAGTCTTGAGGACAGTTCGGCTGGGCTTCGTGTATTTGCAAATAAGGATCCACCATTAGTTCTGTCCCATATTGACTCTTCAAGAAATAAGCCCCCAAAGGGCTGAGTGCTGTTAGTAAGGTGTCCTTGGAGGAACTGAAGGGGACACTTTCAGTCTGAGGCGCAAGCTAGGAAGAATCATTAGGACATGCATCATCTCCTCTGAGACCAGGCATTTATCAGTTAAGATTTCAACTTCTTTAAAGTCAGATGTTGCTCTCTTTTCTAGGATGTTTTAATAAATATACTTACTCATATCCTCTGGCATTTCACAGATGAAAATCAGGGTGCGTATGGCCAAGCAACATTAAAGTGTGGTCAAGATGACAAAATTGTTGATGAGGGAGAACACACAGGCTGGAAGAGGCTGCAGTAGTTTGCTTTTGCCTCTCTGCTCCCCGCTCCCCCAGGAAGGACAGAATTCTGACCCCCCCAACTCCTGCTCCCTGATGAGCTAATTAAGTGCAAAATAGTTTGGCATTCTGGACTCAGTTTGCAGCAATGGAAGTGAACAAAGGATAAAGGGGAAAAACAGGAGGAGACAAGGGAACCTGGTACATTTTAAAAGGAGCTGCAAAAGTCAGATGACAGAGTATTAATCAGGACAGACCCTGCCACATTAGGACAATTGGAGTGTATAGTTTCCTGATGACATTTATGGGTAGCAGTTTTTTCCATACACTAAAGTTTCTTAATCCCAGAATCCTACTGAAATCTCATTCCATCACCACTAGCAGATACTAATTAATTTAGTCTTCAGTCTCCATATTGAAATTTAGAATGCTTCCAGATTATGCTTTTATCTTGCAATCATTCTGCTCATTTTCAGAATTTTTCTAGGGATCCAAAATCCATAAAAAGCATGGTACCTTTATTGGGCAACCAAGATACACAAAACACATCATGCAAGCTTCTACTGCCTTCTTCATCAGGTGAAAGATGTTTTAAAAATCATACAGGAGAAAGAAAAAAGGGGAAAAAAGACACAAAAGACAGAGACACCCTGCATCCCCAAGGTGAATTACCCATATTTACCTGCATATAAGATGCACTTCCTCCCCAAAAAATGCCTTCTGAAAATAGGGTGCATCTTATACATATGGGTAACTCCTGCCTGCTGGGCCAAAAAGGAAAGGAAAGGCACCTTTCTGTTCCTTTTTGCCTCTGCAGGGAGTTCTCCCCACCCAGGCAGAAACAACAGGAATGGGGAGAAAGGAGCTCCTTTTGCTCCCCCTTCCTGTTCTTTCTGCCTCGGCTGCTGCTCCCCTGCGCCTGCTTACCAGCCTCCCACACCTCTCTGCGCTCCCTTGCCATCCCCCCCACGCCCCTCTGCACTCGCTTGCCACCTCCCTGCACCTTTAAGCACTTGTTCACCCCGACACCTCTCCATGCTCTTTCACCACCCCACACCTCTCCACACCCGCTCACCACCTCCCTGTGCCTCTAAGCGCTCGGTCACCACCCCTGCACACCTCCACACTTGTTCGCCACTCCCTGCACCTCTCTGTGCCCACTCACCACCACCCCATGCCTCTAAGCTCTCGCTCACTACCCCCACACCTCTCCATGCTACCTTGCGACCCCCCGTGCCTCTCCGCACTCACTCTCCACCCCCTCACCTCTGTGCACTCACTAGCCACCCCCCTGTCCCTCTCTACAGTCACACACCACCCCTGCACCTCTCTGCACTCGCTTGGTACCTCCAGATCTCCCCACACTCCTTCACCATCCCCCCTTGCACCCGCTCACCATTCTCTCCCATTCCTCTGCACCCAGTCACCATTTTCTGTGGAGAAGACGCTATTTAGGGTACCAGAAAGTACTGAAAATTGCTGAACTAACTCATTGCTGCTTGGAAAATGAAATTAGAGGTCTCCTCATGGAAGCAGAAATGACAAGAACAGGGAACAGGGTACTAAAAATTTTTTTCCTAAAGAATGCAATCTGAAAATAGGGTGTGTTTTATACACCAGTGAGTCTAATACTCCAGCAAATATTGTACTTTACTGCTGCTAAGGAAATTTAAATTTTTCTATCTTTTTTCTTGCTACCCATATGGCAAAAAGAAAAATGGGAGGAAGTGGCTCCTGCTTTCCCTGAGATCCCTCCAGACCGGCTGAACTACAGCAGGGACAACATCTGACACAAAATATAGGTCTGTGACTTCAGCACATCACCTTTTTTTTGTTTTTTATCTTTCTTCTGTATGATTTTTAACACCTCTTGCCTGATGAAGAAGCCAATGGAGCTTTGAGAGCTTGCATGATATGGTTTGTGCATTTTGGTTGGCCAATATTGTTTTTTTAATATAGATTTTGGATTTTGTTTTATTTTGCTGTGTGGCCAGCATGGCTACCCTTGAATATATCTTTTTAACTAAGGATCCAGATGCTGATGTCTTCTAGATGTAAACCTCCCATGTTTTCCTAGCACTTCTTTCTTTTTCTTCTTCTTTTTTTTAAAGCAGAGAAAACACATTAGGGAGAGAAAAACAGCATAACAGTACAGTATCTTTTGGCGGGTAGCACTAGGAACTTTTCATTTGGGAACACGCATAGTCTAAAGCACCTTGTGGGTACAAGGCATACAGCTTATTTTCTCTTAGGCCTCTCCCACACCATACCTCAACAGCACGTTGTTCCGTTACAATCTCAGCATTGCCATTTCTGTGATGATGTTGGGTCAGGAACGCTCTCTGCCGCACCCTTTCACCTTAAGCAGATGAGTAGCGTTATTGCCACTGGTGTTCCCTCTGCACTACAGTGTCATTGGCCAATCCCTTTCCCCGCCTTTTCCCTGCCCTACAGCTCCTGATTGGTTGGGGGGGGTGTAAGCCATATTAGCACAGCCACATTGTAACATCATAACATGCCAGTACACTATTGCATTTTTGTGCTACAACACTAAAAAATGTATTTTTAAAAAAATAACTCAAAGGAGAAATTTAAAATAAACGTGGAGAGGTGGTAGATTCCAAACTTGCCACGCCATGGAAGTCGCTGAGGGAGAGACAATCTGGGCATGCCCACACCCCACCCACTCCTGGATTGGAGACGTCAGGAAGTGCTATCAAGCGCTGTTGAGGAACCACACTGACCCAGCTAATGGGATTGTAGCACTAAAGGAGACTCTTAATGGAATTTTCCCCCTGGAAATTAAATAGGGCTGATCTGCAACACTTGAGAACGTGACAGCAGCTGGATAGCAACGGCATTGTGCAGTAGCACAGCTCCTGTACCAGGAACAACCCGTCGCTATGACAGGATGATGACGTTGTGCGGAAAGGGCCTTTGTCTTTTCCCTCCCCTCCAGTAGCATGTTGAAAAGTTCTGGAGAATTCAAAAACTCACTGACTGTGACATTTTGATCCTGATTGTGAATTTTGGTTAACTGTGTATTTTGGAATTAAAGTCAAAAGCGTGGCCACCTTTACAATTAATATCCTCTATTGACAGTTCAGTTTCCATTAAGCTAAAATGCTGCTCACTGCCATGGTGGCTCATTTTCCATGAATGAAGAAAAGCCCTGGAAAATATATAAGACCTTTGTTCTTGGTAATACTCTAATCTGTATAGCAGTGTCTGGAAAGCACTTTTAAGGAGAATGAATATAATGACTTGCTGAAACCGTCCAAATCTGAGCAGTAGTAGGATGATGTGGTGAGAATGAGAGCATCCTCCTACTGCTGCTCAGTTATGGATGGCTTCAGCATGTCATTGTATTCATTCTTCTTAAAAGTAATTTTCCAGGCTCTGCTTCATAGTTCTTTGTATGCTTGCCCTATTGTTTCGCCTTCAATGTCTAAACTAGGGCAGAATATTAGTGAGAAGAACACATTCGTTTCCTTATTCTCTTGACTCTCCTGTCATGTTTTCACTAAATAAGCCTTTCTCTCATATTAGATTATCCACTTGGCCTCTGGGAGATTCACTAACTGTATCCTAAAGCCACGTAACACATGAACTCTGGTTTTCTGTTACTTTGCTCAGTAATAGAGTTTTGAGGGGCAGATGGTGAGAAAGAAAACATTCTGTGCTAAATGAAGATGAGTATGATGGTGGAGTGGGGATTTTGCAGCTCCCCTCCTCTAGTATGTTGTTGGACTCCCATTATATCTTATCATCGGCTATGTTGCTTAGGGTTGCTGGGAGTTAAGAGTTTAAAATCAGGAGGGACACACAATTTCTACCCCTGGAGTACAGAGTACTGAAAAAACATCATTTCAGTCCCTGTTTATTTGTTTCTGCAGACAGGAAGGAAAACTGCCAGGAGCTGAATGGCCACATCTACCCCACCAAGCCCTCCCACCTCAATAATTTTATTTGTTTAACTTTGGGGGAGATTTTCTCCTTCTTTCTTTCTTGTTTGTTGTTGCTAAAAATGGTCCCCAATGCTACAGGGCTATGTAGCTATGTGGATGCTACTCCAACCCAGTTTAGGCCCAGGAATGAATACCTTCTGACATTTCACAGATGAAAACTGAGAAATATGTGGCCAAGCAACATCAGGGTGTGGACAAGATGGCAAAAATTATTAATGAACGAGAAGACACAAGCCCAGAAGGCTGCAGCAGTTTGCTTTAGCCTGATCTTATTGGCAAGGGCAAGACTCCACCATCTCCTCTCTCATTCCTAGCCCTCCATCCAAGTTAACTGACCTTATTTCCACCCAGCCCCTCCCTAAACTGCAAACCCCAGGATTCCATAGGCTATTGAAAGTGGAATAATAGCGCTATAACAGTCTAATGTGGAAATGGCCTAAGTGCCAACTCTCTTTGCACTTTGAACTCAGTTTGCAACAATGGAAGTATGCTGAGGACTAAGGGGAAAAGTGGGGGGAGGAGAAAGAAAGCAGGGCGTTGTAAAAGCAGCTGAAAAAGTCAGATGACAGAGGATCAGTTAGGACTCCCTCAGTCTCAATCTCTCTCTCAAAGGGACTGTTGGAGGATATTTGACTTCCAGTTTACTTCTTGGTTAGGATAAGATCCATGCTGAGCTTAAAACAGCCCAGGGCGACTAGGGGGCAAAAAACCTGGTGAAGCTGCCCTTACTGAGGACCAGCAGAGCATTTTTAGCAAACAACAGCAGATTTCTTGGGAGGGGAGGGGAGGCTAGGACCACTCAAAACCAGCCCTGGGTGGGTGCAGGCCACACTTTCCCCAGTCCAAATGTAAGATATCACTTTTCCAGCTAAAGGCTGCTCAGAATGGCTTAAAGTTTAGTTAACCAAGAATATTGCAGCACCTGCAAATTAGTCTTTAAAAAGGTTTACTCAACTACACTGAATGAAATGCCAATGTGTAAAAACTCTCGACTCCCTGATTAAAAGTCGCCATTCACCCAGATGAGAGGCTGGATCTGATAGTGCAAGATATACTTATACCAGATATACCTATTTTCTGTATAAATCTAATTTCTGGATAATTTTATCACAAGAGGAAAGAGCTTAGCAAGCCCAGAAACTTAGCAAGGTGAAAAAGAAGAGGTGCAGAGGCCCTTCTTCTAGGACAGATTGGGAAAACGTTGGGCCTTCCAGCTGTTTTTGGCCTACACTTCCCAGAAACCTCATACAGCATGGTCATCCCAGGAGATTATGGGAAATGTAGGTCCAAACATATGTAGGGCCAAACATTCCACATTCCTGTTTTGGAACTTGAAGCTCCCACATTCCCCACTGAGATGCAGGAGGGGAGTCAGTCCCTTACCTCCCTAGCTTGGCATTCCACCTGAACCCTTTTAAGCCAGGCCACTGTAAGCCTGGTAGAGGTCCAGGCTCTTGGCAAGGGTGATGACATTTTGTATGGCTCCAGTGCCAGTGACATACAACAGAGGAGAGAGAGAGCTCTGACCTTCTCACACAACCTTGGGGAAACCAACTTCTCTTCCTGCGGCCCTTGTGAAATCCAGCAACTCAGGACCAAGCTGAGCAGTGATGGGGAGAGACAGGAGTGGGGTCCCTGGCTATGCATGAAAACCGTCCACAGGCACTACAGCCAGCATCCTCCACAGCTCTTCAGCAAGAGGGAGAGCCAGGGAAATTGAAAGTGATCGCCCCAATCTGTATTAATTAGAGTCTATTAACTCATCAGAGCGCACAGAGGCAGCTGCACGGACTGCTTCCCCCATGAAGGGAGCTGCCACTACCGTCACTTGGCAGAGGGGGAAGAGGGCTGGCAGGAGGTGGGGAGAGATGTCCTGGTCATCACTGGCTTGGGACAAGGCCTCACCCTCAGAGATCAGTGTCATGCTGGGCATAAAAGATCTGTGTGATTCAGGCAAGGGAAGCCTCGCCCTGTTTCCATAACCCTCTTGCTTTTTGCTTCCCAACATTTTGCCTGGCAGGAGAAATGAGGGATGAAAACAGGGGAAGGAGTGCATGTGAGGCAAAAGGGCTGCCAAGAAGAATGGGTTGGTGAGAACCACCTGAGCTTGGGAGAATTACATTTCTCTGCTGTGAACTCCCTGAATCTCCTGGCCCCAAGGGGAGGATTTGAGGAGTGGTAACTGGAAAAAATGTAACATTTCCAGGCTGTTGGGAATGATCTTGAGATGTGCTGGCTCTGCCAGTATAACTTAGCTTATCAAGGCTACATCAAAGGACTGGCAGCACATAGAAGGAGAGGGTAGAATGAAATATTGAAATATTGAGCCAAGAAGGGTACATGTAAGGGGATGTTTAGAGGCAATTGCCTTTATATTTATGAGGAGAGTTGCTTGAAGGAGTGGGTATTCAATAGGACTTATGAGCCTGGTCCTGTGGAGAGGGTTCTAGCATACCCTCCAACTGTTCTGATTTGGCAGGGACAGTCTCAGTTAATCCACTGTTGTCCCACTTATTCAGCTCCTTTTATAATGTCCCAGCTTCTCTCTTCTCCCCCCACTTTTACATTTTGTCCTCAGCTTAATTCAATGGCTGCAAACTGAGTCAAAATGCAGAAGTTGTTTGTGCTCAATTAACTCAGCAGGTGGGAGAGAAGAGGAGGGGCAAAACTTTGTCCTTCCCAGTAGACTCAGGCAAAATTAAACAGCTGTAGCCACTCTCAGCTTGTGTGTTCTTTCTCATTAATAACTTTTGCCATCTTGGCCACACATGTCCCAGTTTTCATTGGTGAAATGTTGGAGGGTATGCTATAGCAGAGATAGAATCCTGTGGTTCTCCAGGGATAGTGAGACCACAGTGCCGATTAGTGCCACAGCTTCCCTATCCCCCAGGACAGGGTGTGGCTGAAGGGCCTTTTTCACTGCACCATTAGAGTACTATGATTCTACTTTAACTGCCATGACTGCATCCTAGAGAATCCTGGGGTTTGTGAATTTGTAAGGCACTAGAGGAGTTCCCTGGCTGAGAATTCATAGTGCCCCTCTCTAAATTACAAATCTCACCATTCTATAGGATGGCACCTGAACAGTGAAAGTGGACACACAGTGCTGGAACTGTGTAGTGTGAAAGGGTCGAGGGGAGGCAGAGGAGTAAAGTTCAAAACTGCGGCTAAAGTTGTCAGGGAACTGCATCATTCCAGGAAAATAAAAGATCCTTTTGTTCTCCATATACTGGGAATTGCTCTAACACCCACCCCTCATCTCTGCACATTGTAAGCAGTGACTTAAGATGGTACTACAAGCTAAATCAATGAATAAATTTAAGAAATAAAATAACCTCAACTGCATCTTGGATCTTCTTAGTCTATATCCACCAATGAGCTGAAAGAAACAAAATGTAAATCTCCTTTTCCTTGTTTCATGTTCACAAGAACCCTATCAAGTGGATGAGGGAGAGGCCACCCTAGTGAGGATTGGTGGCTTAGTTGGGAAGTGGAATTTGGATTTTCCAAGTCCTCAGTCTAATGCTATAGCTACCACATCGCATCAGCTTTAGCCAATGAAGTTAGCTAGCATTGCTTCATCTTGTGGGAATGAATCTCTCTCCCTCTCTCTCTCTCACACACACACACACCAGTTTGAGCATTGAATAAAGCTTTAGCTTTTTCCTCCCTTCCTTACCCACAATCACACAGAGTACTGGAGACTAGAAAAACTCCTCTTTATCCCAGCTATGTCTGTTCAGCAAGACACAAGCTGAGCACAAAGGGTTGGTTAATGGAGCTGTTAGCCTCTTGCGGGTGGTGGGGGATAGTGGTAGTGAAGGACAGCAAGCACACATCCCATTAAAGGCAGTGGCCGTAATAGCAACAAAGTGAGCGTATGCGTTCCATTTTTCTCAGTTTGATGCTCCGCTGTCAGCACAGAGGCCCACTTGGCTCCCTACCAGCTGGCTCATTGCTGAAGGGCCTTTCCCTCTTGTCTCCCCACTCCCCGACCTATTTAATTCTTCCAAAGCTGCCCCTCATCCTGTGGGCAGAGCTCAGAGTAAAAACTAGTTGGTCTGCTCAAGATAGGGAGAATAAGGCAGGACATTAGGCTACCCTGAAGACAACCTGAGTTGGCACAAGGAATCTCTCACTAGCGGAAGCCATGAAGCTGGCCTAACAGTGTCTGGGATGGAAGCCTTCAGTTTTAAGAGTTACCAAGGTAACAAGGACACAGTCAGACCAGAGACATGGAATGGTATGAAAGATCACCTCATTTCTTGAGTGGGCTTTCTCTACCCCTCTGTTTATATGAGAGACAGAGAGAAAGGGAGGGAGGGAGAGACCACAGCTTTGCTCTTCTCTAAGGTTTAAAGAAGAAAAAAGTAGAGGTGAAAAAAAAAAATCTGAAGTGGAGCATTTTTAATTAAAGCTGCCCCCATAGACCTGAGTTCAAACTCCCCTATGAAGATCTCTGTTTGAATGCTCAGAAATGGGTTTACAAATGTTTCATCAAAATTTTAGCTTCCTGCATTTAAGCTAGAACCAGCTTTGGCTGGGAGACCACAGGGAATAGTAGGCGAGGGTGGCCAACAGAAGGTGAAGCTAAAGTCAATGGAAGTTGGAGCCAACTAATTGTGGCTTTGTCCCTTTCTCCACATTTGCAACGGCACCACAGCACAACTCCTTTGTAATACCTAGCTGAATAGTACAAGCTCTTATGTTGCTTTTGTAGAGCTTCCACCCTGTCCTATTTGGTGATCTTCTGGGAAGGAAAGTGAGGCCTCTACAACCTTTTCCACTACTCCTGTCCTCCAGTTAAGCCATCAGTACTTCCTCCTGAATCCTGCAAGGACAAAGGCCCTTTCCACAGCTTACCTTCTTGTGGCAGCGACCGGTGGCAATCCTGGCAGTGGCTCTGCAAGGAAAGGAGTGCAATGGCAGCACTCTCCTCCACACAGAACCGTCTCCGCAGAAGGGAGCTCAATGGACATACCGCTTTCTTCTGCAGCACAGCTAGGCATTTTACCAGTCTGCGCTGAGGCAGGAAGTGCAGCTATTGTGCTTGTAGGGCTTCCCCAGGACAGGTAAATGTGGGATGGTGGCACAATCAGAGTTCATTGACACGGAAAACCTGTCAATGATTTAACCTGTGATCACACCGCCTGGGGACGGAGTTTGCAGTTTAGGGAGGGGCCGGGCAGCCCCTCGTGAAACTGCAAACCCCAGGATTCCATAGGAGGTTGAAAGTGGAATCATCACGCTGTAACAGACTCGTGCGGAAGTGGTCGGGGATGAAGGAAGAAGAAGTACCCTGTTTTTCGCGACAGATCATGCTTCCTGGCCAGAAGACAAATTCCTTACTGGGGAGGGGGCTTGCCTGAATACTCAAGGTTTCTGAGCCAGAAAACTGCGTTTTACACCTCAAAACCCAGGATTCTGTGAGAAATGAGAACATTTTGCAAATGTTCCAGATTGTAATAAGCATTTGCAAATGAGAGGAATGAGCTGAATTTTTCCATCCCTGCCATGTTTTATTTCTGCACTAAGCAAAGCCACACACTTCGTAGGTAGAGGCAAGACTCTATTACCAGTGCACCCCCGCTCCCACTCTCATCCCTGTGCGGGGGCGTTTGGCCAGCTTTACACTTAACTGGGTGTGTGTTTTTCCTGGCATCAGATTGCCAGCACAGAAGCCAATGCTGGAGACCATCCTGAACAGGGAAAAGATAGAATAATAACAGAGGGGGGAACAGATGGAGTGTTTGAGCGCTGGCCGCTTTGGCAAAGAAGAGATATACCACAGTTCTTTGCCCTACGATAGCCCCACTCGGTAATCTGCGTGTATGCATTGTTGGGTGGGGAAGAGATGTATATAACCTGACTGTCTGATGTTTGCATGCCCAGTGTGCACTTTGAGCATGTGTGTGCAAATCTTTGATGACTGTACCTACCTCCAAAGCCTGTTTCTGTTTATCCTTTTATCTGACGAGTATGTGCTCATGCGGAAAGTGCCTAATCCGTTGCTGTGTTCTTCGGCACCCCCTGGTGGAGAAAGGAAGCAATGGGCTCCCACTTGCCCACCACAAGACTTCTAGAGGCTGATGGCTATGCAGCTTTGGTTTTTGATACACAGCACCTTGGGGCTGCCTTGGATGGGGTGACATGTTTGCTGGGTCATGCATGTATCCTGTAAGCAACCAGGGCAGGCTCAGCTGCTCTCATTTCTACAGCCACCAGTTGGCTCCACACAGAAGCTGGGCTGCTGAACAGCCGCATCTTTCCCTCCCCACCTTTTCTCCATTCCGTCGCCTTTGATGGTGCCTTTTCAAAGGCCAGGCTCAGCTGTGCTCAGCAGGACCAAACCCAGAGGCCAGCTGCCTCCCCCTGTGCACCTTCTGTGCTCCAAGATAGTGCTGGGTTCTGTCTTCATGCTACCCAGAATTCTCTGCTCCAGCCACCTTCTCCCCCAAGTGTTCTAACAAGGAAGGAGAGAGAGAGGGGAGGGGGGCAGAGCCGGGATGGCAAATGTAGAAGGAAGATGGTGCCAGACAGCAAACCGTGATGGCAAGGAAGAGTACACAAGCCTAAGGATGAGGTCAATAATGGGGCAGGGAACACCAAAAGGGAAGCCACGGACTAAGGAAAGAGAAAAATTTATTCTGAGGCCCATATTAATGGAACATCACTTTTAGGCCAGCCGGAAGGTTGCAATTACGTGTGCTTATTTTGAGCAGAGCTTGACTAGAGGGTTCCTTTTAAAAAAGGAACTTTTGAAGCTCTGCACATGTATATTTGTGGCCTTCTCTACAATTGTTTTAAGTGTGTGGGGGGATGTGCCCTCATACCCACCAAGGATCTAAACAAAGGCCATTTCCGTACTAGACTGTTACTGAGCTATGATTCCACTTTCAACATCCTATGGAATCCTGGAGTTTGCAGTTTTGGGAGGGGCCTGCTGGCCCCTTGTGAAACTACAAACCCCAGGATTCCATAGGATGTTGAAAGTGGAATCATAGCTCAGTAACAGTCTAGTGCAGAAATGGCCATAGACTGAGCCCACAGAATGGGAACAATGATAGTCAGCGTTGCATGCTTTACTGTAACTCTGGTGAGGGACAAAGCAATAACCCAGCATGCAACACTGCAGGGACAGAAAAGCTGGAAGCTGTCAAACCTGCAGGGTGTCTGGAGATTTTGTTTATGTTGTTTTTTGACCCATATGAGTCTATGAAGCAGCTTACGGAAAGTTGAAACTTAATTTCAAAAGAGTAAATCTCATTAAAAACAACTAGACACGTAGAAATATACACCAAAACCCCTAAAGAAGCCACCACCAGTAGCTAGATGCAGAATCGCAACCCGGTGGGTGCAATCTGAAACAAAACTGTCATTAGCTTACACCTCAAAATTAAAGCGAAAGAGCAAGGCCAGCTTTTCTGAAAAAAAAAGAAAGAATTCCACAATTCTGGTGCTAGCACAAAGAAGGCCCTATTCTGGATCACAGTGTGCCGCAGAAAATTTTTTAAGTTTTTGCCTGTAGTAGAAAAGGAAGAGATAGCAGCCTGGGTAGGCAGTGTGGAAGGCCACTTTGATCTGCACCCGTGATTGGCACTGTGCTATGAGCTGGCGCTGTGGCCCCTGCTGAGTGGCCTTTGAGGTTACCAGTCCTGCTCATTCCCCTCTGGTCCAGGGGAGTACTTCTCCACATGTGAGATCATTGTTGTCACCATAGCAGCCTAGAATGAGCTCATGCACAGGGGCTGTGACTTCAGCAGAAACAGATGGAGCTGAGAGCAGCAAAACATCCTGTTTTTATGCAAATGCTGTTAGTAATATTTTCAAAAAAAATGGAGGGAGGATTGTGCCAGGAGAGGCTGCTTTTCTCTGTCTTTGTAGCAAGTGTATATGTACAGAGAGACTGAAAGAGAGAGACAGAGAGAGAGAGAGAGAGAGAGAGGACTTTTTAAAAAACCTTTTGCCCACGTAGGGGGAAAAGCATAAACGATTATTCCTCTTCTTGACAAGGTGGTCCCTGGACAGCAGTGTTCCTATCAAGGTAGCAAATGACAGGCCTCCCTTTGTGAAAAGTTGACAGGAGCATGACTTTCAGGTCTGGCTGATAGACCTGGAGTTGAAATCCTGAAGCCCTTGGTTTGGGGTGAAGGGAGAAGATAGAGAGAAAGATGACATTTCTGAGCAAATGTGCCTAAGCTTCAGCTCTCCCTTCTTCCCTGCACCCTTTCCCCGCCACCCCCACCCCACAGCACTCCTGAAAGCTTGGCCTTTCACTTGGCATAGGCCTCATTCACATTCCAACCTGATGGGTGCTGGTGATCAGATAATTTCAGGAGAGTTTAATAAGCTCCTGGTTATTAAAATCAGACACAGAATCTGTTGCTGCTGACCTGGTGTCGGAGATGCTATCCAGGTCTCTCAGAGACTGCATAGCCGTCTAGCAGCATAAGCCTAATTGCTGCCTCCTGCCTTTCCCTGGCAGGTCTTCTGGGTGGTTTCTTGTTCAAAAAGTGTGTGGGGTGCTTGTTCCTCTCTGTGTGTGAGAAAGATGTTGGTGGAGTTTGGATGGACTTTGGACTCATGTATGAGTCAGTGCTGCATGTTTTTACACAGCCAGGAGAACAGCAAGAGAAGCCAGCTGCTTGCTACATAAAATAGAAGCAGAATAAGGTATTTTGAGGGTCCTGAACCAGCGTTTCCCAGACTATCTGATGTGGGGGACCAGCATTTTTTTTCTAGTGGACTGGGGCTGGTACCATATTTATTTCTTCCTTTCCAGGAAACTGGCTGTAGACTGGCAGCCAATGGCTTATTGACTTGCATTGGTCCATGGATCCCCACTTTGAGTAGCACTGCTCTAAACTGTCAAATTTAAGACATCTCATAACATTACCCCCCAACAAAGATTATTACAGGCTTCCGCCACTTATCCCACAGGTTAGGGACTAGAGCACTGTCAGAAAATGGAATTAATTGAAAAGCAGAACCCATGTTCTGTGTTGTAGGGAGCATGAAGGATTTAACGGAGGTTTACTTGGGACTGCCCATGCATGCACTGCTTGCAAAGTCTCTCAGCCAGCTTAGCACCTTTATCCCCCTCTCAGCTTGCTTTGCAAGCAGCATGTGCACGTGAACCACCGTCCCAAGTGAGCCTCGGCAGGCAAGAACTGATAAAAGAGCAGAAACCCCATCAAATTAATGGAACTTGTCAGTCCCATTGGAATCTGGAAGCATCAAAATGGCAAGTGGTCAGATAATAGCACATCAAAAGATGGGGGCTTCCTATATTTTAACAATACAACTTGAATTTTGCATTTACTTATTTATTTTGTATTTAGAAGCCCCTCAAAATATTGTGTAGCTTATTTAGGCTTTCCCTAAATCTTGCACAGAAGAAAAACAAAGTGAATCTGGATTGGAGAAACAGTTCGGTCTGAATTGAGGGTTCCCTAGGTAAGGAGATGCCTGTTGAGGTACAACTTGGGTTACCCTCATTGTGGCATCCCAGTCTAGAGCTATACAGAGTTGCTATGGGATTAAAAAGGAGAGGAAAACTATATGAAGTGGACATGTGCATTTGGAGTGACCTACAAAGAAAAGAAGAACAACAATATTAACATTTTGCCATGCATGGTCACTTCAAGTGGTATTCTCATAAGGTCACTTGTTACCACACCATACACCCCTACTCTGCAGGATGTGCTGTTTTTGTAATTGAACATATTTATGGCTGAAAAACATATTTGAAAGTGTGCAGACTGGAAGTACGTTGCCAGGTCAAGATGACCTCAGACATGGTCAGGTCATAAGTTCAGAGAAGATTAGTTGGGAACATACGATGCTAATGGGATTGTGGCAATCCTTTCAAGACTGCAGGCTACATGCACAACCAAATACAATGCAAGACAAAACTGCCCAAGTGAAGCAATCAGGAACTATCCTGTGATGTTGTCCCACGGAAATCTTTCCTGGCCCCACTACCTGACTAGACATTAAGAGATTGTCATGACCCCCATCAATGTTTTGTCACCTAGAGTTAAGACAATCAGCCCATTCCAGACTCCTTTGTCACCCCTGTAAGAAAGCAGTTACTGTTTTGGCCGTGTACCCTCCTCCAGAGTAGGAAATGGAGTATAAAAAAACCCAACTTTAGCACCAGCAAATTGTAGTACATTGCATATATTGCACTGCCCATGGTACCCCAGACTCCCTTTCCTCCATGCTATCCTCAGGGACTTTCTGAGCCATTTCAATTTGATCCTCTGCTTCAATACTGGTAACTGTCACTCTTTCCACCCAATTTCTCTCTATCCAATCTTTCTTGCCCCACTTTCCAATAGCCTTGTGTAGTTCTTAACAGTGTCTGATTTCACCAAATAAAATACTCTGTTTAACTTTTAACTGGAGTCTTCTCTACGGTTAGTACTGGTATACATAGGTGAAAAGATCCTGCTGTTACCCTCCTCTCACAGACTTCCTCTAAGCTATAATTCCCCAAATTCTAAGGAGTTGCTGGCATTGTGGGTGGACTTCAAAATCCTTCATCTCTTGGGGTGACCTACTTTTTTTTTTTTGCCATCAGTTTTCCATGAATGGCAAAAAGCTACAGATCCATGAAAATACCATAGGAGGCCTTTTGTAGCTGTTCATTTATTTCACTGATAGAGTTTAAAGAGATAAATGGCATTCCACTCGAATGCACATTTAATGTAGTAGGACATACGTATGAATAAACAATTCAAATGTCCATAGCATACTCCCAAGACAAATAAAAATGGAATTAGTTCATCAAAAAAAGACTTATATTTTCTTCAGAGTTGTTTGAATCTATTTTCCCAAAATGTGAAGATTCACAACAAGCATCTGCCTCAATAAACTTCTGTCTATCCTCTAGTCTTGCATTTTCCCATTTCCTTCTTTCCGCAGACTAGCATCATGAGGTGGCTGCTTCAGGGAACAGAGCATGGGGGCAATGAATTGCACTGTTCCCCTCTTCCTGCTGCTGCCTTTTCTCCACCACTGTGCTCCTAACTTGCCTGGTCTACCTTCTTCCCCCTCCCTGGATTCACCTCATGCCTCAGCCATGCTCCCCCATCTCTTGTTCTTTGTGTGCTGCTGCTTCATCTACCCCCTTCACTCTTTCCCTCACCTTCTGGCCCCACATCTCCCTTTCTTTCACTTGCTCCTATAATGCCTACTACTCTTGCTCTTTGTACCCTGACACTACAACTTTCATGGTCCCTCCCCTCCTCTTCCTTCCCACCCTTGCCTCACTTTCCCTTCCCTCCTACTCACTCACTCCCTCACTTCACCTCACTCTTTCAGAGTGTGCCTCCATTGCTTCTTGTGCTCCCCTGCTTGTATCACTCACCATCTCATCTCTCCTGCACCTTCCTCCACCTCACTTCATGCCCTCATGGTACACCCCTTGCTTGTTTCCTGGACACCACCACTTGCACTGCTCACCCTTCTGTCTCTCCTCCCTTGTCTCTCTGTGCCCCTTTGTAGAGACCCCTCATTTGCTTCTTGTGCACAGCTGCATTGCACACTTTCTCTTCTCTCCTACTCCGGCCCTCACCATACCTCACACTCAATGTGCCCCTCCATTGTTTCACCACTACTCAAATCCTTGCCGTGCAATCCTCGCTTGTTTCTTACACCCCATTGCTCTCAGTGCGCTCTCCTTCTCTTATGCTTGAAATTCCTGGGCGGACTTACTTCTTGCAGAACAAGTTGACAAAAGAGTATTTCCACATTTTGGCCCATATCTCAGCTTTTACAAGGGATAGAGACTTCCAATTGGCCCTCCACATTTGTGGGTTAAGCATTTGCAGATTTGATAATTCATGCATGGTGTTGCTGGTGGGGTGGCTGGGCCTGGCTGCACATGCGTTTTCTTGGTCATGAAGGCAGGCAGAAGGGAAGGGGATGGTACAAGAGGAGGGAAGGTGTGCTCCTTTGCTTACTTCTGTGGGCAGTGAGGAAGGGGATGGGATGGGAGGAGGGAGGGTGCGCACATTTTCTCACTTACATAGCGAGAAAGGGATAGGTCAGGAGGAGGGAGGGTGTGTGCTTTCGCTTACTTGTGTGGATGGGAGAGGGGCCTGTATTCATTCACTTGTTCACTTGCATGGGTAGGAGGAGGGAAGGAGATGGCACAAAGTCCCTTTTTTCCTCTTCCTACTTCCCCATCCCATCCTCTTCCCACCCCCTTCCAGTGCAAACGAGTGAGCAATTGAAGTAATGAATGTGCACCTGGGCCCAGTTGCTCCACCAGTACAGGAACTTTTTTTGTATATATTAAATATACACAAACTGTGGTATTAAAACCAAAATTTTGTGGTTTTCCCACTTTCATGGAGATCCTTCAACCCAAACCCCTGTGCCTGTGGATGGCTGACTGTACTTTGGAAAAAAAAGTAAGCTTGGAATCTGGACCAAATGATGGTCCAGACAGGAACTGAGCAGCATGTCTGGAATCTGGGAAAACCTGGATATCCAAGTGATATGGCAACCCTAGATGGGAGAGGGGGATTTTGTCACTGCACAGGGTCCGACCTCTGCAACAAACAAAAAAGTGACTTGCAGGATGTCAACCAGTGTATTTTATATACCGCTTGTGAGACTTGTATATTTGTCTCAACTCTGATATGAATAGGGAGGTACTGAGGGAGAAAAAGGGAGCCCTCTTTCTCTTGAGGAAGAAATGGGGTCAGAGAAACAGTGTAAACCTTACTCTTAGGAAGAGTAAGGCAGCTGCCGCATGACTTTCAGTGATATAAAATGACAGCAGTATGTTAGTTGTTTGCATAGCAATTGTTATATTTCTACCTCCAAATATGTGGGGGGGGGCAGTGCTTGTGGGGTTTGTTTTGTTTTGTTATGTCTTGCCTCCTTTACTGAAATAACTTATGGAGCCTTGGATAATATGCACCTTGGTCTGGATGAAGTGGAGGCAAGAGGTTCTTGTTTGCCATTCAGCTTCAAACAGCTGAATATCTTGGGTTGGCCTGCAGAGAAATATCATAAAATGGGATTTCTGGGAACAGTTGGCATTTAAGAGCAAAGTAAATGGAAATTCCTGTTGCCAACACACACAGTGAGAGAGCTTTTTAGAAATGTCAAATTTTGGCACTGAGTTTTAAATGTTGTGGTTTGATTCTGAGCTACTGATAATCTTACATTTTCGACATTTAAGGATGTGATTGAATATTTTCACCACCTCAATAAGATTTTCTTTGTCTACCACCAGTGAACAGAAGGGAGAATGACCCTCGCGCTATGGCTGAAAGCATGCTGAAATGTCTTTCTCAGCCATCAGTGGGGCAGTGTTACTACTGTGCTTAGCATCTTAAATTTTAGGTGTTGTTCTTTTCAGGGGTCTCTCAATCACACCTCAGTCCAGTGAATCGGGTTGGAAAAAGCCAAGTCCTTACAGTCCCCCAGAACCTGGAAAAGTTAGTTTCTTGTACTACAAGTAGGTTTGCCATGGTGTGAAGTGGTGTGCTGTATTTTTAGCTATGCTATAAATGTTTTCTAAACCTGTTTTTAACTGTCTTTGAGTCTTTTAAAACGTTTGTAAATTAATATTTTAGCTTGATTATTGTAAAGTGCCTTGAATCCCATTTTGGGAGAAAAACAGGATAGAAATTTAATAAGTAACATAAAAAAATAGAATAAAATAATACAACAGAGAGAATAATGAATTGTAATGTTGGTACTTGCCCTTTCTTGCTTCAGATGGACACCAAGGGCTACGCGTGTATCCACCAACCCGCTTCCCCGTTCCTTGCCCTTGGAGTTTTCTTGCACTAACATTGTGTGTGCAAGAGACAAAGCACGGCAGAGTAGTGTGAGTGTCGGACTAAAACTCTTGAGATCAAGCTTTGGCTCCCCACTTGGCCATGGAAACCCATGGGGTGACCTTGGGCATGTCATACGCTCTCAGCTCCAGAAAAACCTGTGATAGGTTCACCTTAGGGTCGCCATAAGTCAGAAATGACTTGAAGGCACACAGCAACAACATTGTGCAAACACAATACACATACACATTCACAGAGAGCCAAGGAGCCCCAGTATCAGTTGGCAATGTGCAGAGATGAGCTCTCAGGCTTTAAGACCCACAAAAACTCACACATAAAAATCCAATTTCTTCCTCCTTCAGCACCTATTGCCCTGAGATTTGTCTCCTTGTCTGGAGATCTGGTGAAACTTAGCAATTTCTGAAAATTTGAGACAACCAGTTTTGGAGGTTCTAATCCATCCTGGACCTGGGGGTTCTGGGAGCTGTAATAAAATAAAATAAAAACTTTACCAAGCTCTGCCTTTACACATGTTTTCCTGCTTCTCCCCTAGATTTGAAGGGGTTGTATATTGACCCCTATATCACAGAAGGGCTGACGGAAAATGTCAGTGGTAAAGCTGCCTTCCCCTTCTCTCGCCTAGTTCCCTGTTTACAGGCTAATTGTCACTTTATCAAAACCATCTGGGGCTTCACCCTTCATGAGGGGAAAGAGCCTCATCTGGAATGTCATTTCCCCCCCAGGAAAGAGTCAAACGGAGTAATAGCTTAAACAAAAGAGTGGGAGGAGCTAGAAAGTTCTGTCTTGAAAGCAAGTTAGAAAAACAGCGTCTTCCCAGCTAGAATCATTGCTGGGCTGCCATCTTTACGTTTTCTCATCTCACTGTACAATATAAATATATGTTTTATATTGTTAAATATTTTCAAAAATGAAAAAAAAAACCCTTATTTTTAAGTCATGTAGAACAAGCTGGAGCAATATGCTGCTTCCCAGTTGCTGTTTGTCCCAATAACTCCCACCAGGCCTGGCCTGCCCAACCCAGTGGTGAGACATGATGGGAATTCTGTTCTGACAACAACAGGATGATTTCAGGTTTCTATGGGTATGCTGGATGGGGGTTTCTGGGATACTTTAGGCCTGTATCCTAGTGGTTATTCCCAGACAGAGTAAACACATTGAATCAATTGCTGAATGGTGAATCAGTGGATAGATAAAATCCCACAAATTCAGTGGGTGTCCTCTAGTTGAAACTAAAGCTGTTCCGTACTATGCTGTTATAGTGTTATTATTCCACTTTCAACATCCTGCGGAATTCTGGGGTTTATACTTCACTAAGGCCCAAGAGCTCTCTGGCTGAGAATTCTAAATGCCCCTCCCTAAACTGCAACCCCAGGATTCTATAGGATGTTCAAAGTGGTATAATAGCACTATAACAGGCTAGTGTGGAAATGACCTTCCAATAGGATTTAGGCCATAGCCCCCAAAAGTAGACTTTTTAAACTTTGGTTGTAGAGACATTGATCCTTTCCAAATTCTCTTCAAGCTGTTTGAAGGCCTGTGCATTTGGGAAGAGTCTAGTGTTGTTTCCAAAGCAATGAAGGCAGGGCAGGCTGGTAAAAGCCTTCTCTTTAAAGAAGAAAAGCCTTTTGTGAAGGACTCCCAGGAGGAGTGTTATCCTCCTTGAATCACACCCAAGGGAGCCACTGGCACCAACTGGAACTTGCCTCCCAATGCAAACAGCAGCCGTGGCTCTCATTAGTCAGCTCCCGAACCGTGGCAAGGACAGGGAATAAAGCTGTGTTCTCTCCATGCCACCATCCCAATCCAGGTTGTTTGATAAAGAAAAAATGCAAATATGGAAGGCAGGGCCAGTTCTTCTGTCTGGAAGAGTGAGACAGCCATTCCAGGCAGCCCCCCAACCAGCTATTCTGTCTGATCCCCAAGGACCGTGGTTCTTAACTTGGGGTCCAGAGACCCCTGAGGGCCCACAGAGCCCTTGTAGGGGGTCTGCCAAAGCCTCACTGCTGAATACTAACAGCAGCAGCAGCAACAGGGGTGTGGCAGTGGTGTGTGCGTGTGGATGCCAAGGGAGCAGTGTCAGCACTCACACCTCCCAGTATGTGTCCCTGATGAAAGAGACAGTACAGCACGCATGTGTGCATACCCAGACTATGACCAGGGTTTGAATCCCCATTCAGCCATGGAAACCCACTGGGTGATGCAAGTCACATTCTCTCAGCCTCAGAGAAAGACAAAGGCAACAAATCTTGCCAAGAAAACCCTCATGATAGGTATTACCACAAGTCAGTTTTCAAAGGGGAGAGACATGATGGCTAGAAAGATCCTCCCCCTATCAGTGGCACTTTGTTGTTGTGTGCCTTCAAGTTACTTCTGACTGACAGCCACCCTAAGGTGAACCTATCACAGGATGGGTTTTTTGGGGAGGGGCAAGATTGGCTCAGAGAGGGGTTACCTTTGCCTTTCTCTGAGACTGAGAGAATGTGACTTACTCAAGGTCATCCAGAGTCTGAGTGGGGATTTGAATCCTACTCTCTAGAAGCCTTTAATAAATGAATAAATATTTGAATATTTAAATCTAAATTTAAATATTTAAATCTTGGGTTAAGTCTTGTGAGGGCCCAGCAACAAATTATATTTACAGGGGTTCTTGGTAAAGAAAAGGCTAATGTCCTAGGACATTTCCCTCTCTTGGCAAACATCCCCTAAATTTGCCTCCATGATCTCAAGTGTGGTTGGGGAAATTATTCCCTTGCCAGTGCTAAAGTGAGACTAAGATGCCAGTCCAACCAGCTTCTGTATGTGAAATAGAGGTGGGTGCCATTTTCTCTTTTGTCTCAGACAAGAAAATATTTTGGGTCAGCCCTGATTCAAGAACCAGTCCATGTTTGGTCCTGAGTTTGCCATTTTAGCTACATGCCCCAGTTTCAACTGCTCATTTCCTATGGTTTAAACTGGAATTTGGAAAAGTTAGTTTTTAGGGTTACAGCTCTCAGAATCAACTAGTCTGCATGATCAGCAGCCTTGATAGCTGGGGAATTCTGACAGCTGTAATCCAAATATGTACTTTTCCTCAGATCCTGTTGAAACAGCATATTCTCTTCATTTCTGGAAGTGTAGTTATTGGTCTTCAGTGGAGGAACCTACACGTCACTTGGAACAGCAGGGATTGGAAGACTGACAACACAGGAGAGACAAAGTGGGGAAGTCCGTTCTGTGCTGGCTTAAGGGAAGAAAGAAGGCCAACCTGGACCTGGGGTACCAAGCAGGCCAATCAGCACACTGTCTAGCATCAAATCCTCTGAGGAAAGGTCCAAGGCCCTCTGCTGAATCTGAAGCTGACGGGGTGGGAACCTGTGCTGGAGCACATGTGCTCTTAGGGCAGAGGAAGGCAGCAGCTGGCCTAGCCTTTTACCCACCCACTTCAGCTCTTAAAGGCATCAGAGCATCTTGTTAATTGTTCATTCCCCTGGAGCTACAAATGAAATTAGCCCTGCCAAGCATGCACACACATGGCGAGGGAGAAAGCACGTCTTCACTGCAAAGGAGGCCCTCTGACATTTCTTTTTCTGCTTTGACCCTTTATCTTTACCTTCCCTGCTAGATTTCACCTCTGCAGGTTTCTTGGCCTCTAGCTGGGTCACATTAAACTGAGGCACCAAGGAGTTCACATTTTCTTTGCTGCCTACACCCTGCCTGGCTTGTCCTAAAAACAAATGGAAGCCAGGGTGAGAAACACATTCAGCAATGGAAGCTTGTGGCTCTTGGATTACTGGAGTGGTGAATCCTCTCGAGGCTTTAGCCTGAACTTTAGAGGGAGTTAGCCAAGGTGCTGAATCTATATTGGGAATAGGATAATTGGATAATTCCCCACTGACAATGGACATGGTAGATGAGAGTAGATGAGTGGCTATTTTACATCTGTCTATCAGGAAAGGCAGGTGCTGGACCTTGGAAGCAGTCATTTGTTGGTGAGTTAGTGCCGAAGAGAGCCATAGTTTTCAAAACTGTGTTTCAGGAAATCTTGAAATATATTGGAAGCTTACCAGGCATCCCTCACTGAACTCAACAATGGCTTATGAGCTTTTTTACCACGGATAATCCTTAATGGTGGTGATGTTTTCTTATCACTGATGATCTGTAATGCTCAGTTTCTAGAAGCCCAGAAGGCTTCAAAGGTAGGGCTCAGACATCTCTGGTCTTCCAGTGCTTATTTATGGCTTCTGTCATCCCTCTGCTCTGTCCAAGTTGGCAGGAGCTTTTGGGAACTGGATTCAAAAATACCTAGAGAGGTACAGACCCTGTTCTTGGTCTAAGATCCATTCCACATTGATCTAGAGCATGAGTGAGACCCCAGAGGCCTGACCAGCCCTCCATGTGAACAGGATTTGTACTGTAAGCTACTGATGGAATCCATGTCAGTTTACTCATGAATTTTTTCTGAACTATCCAAGGTGCTGAATCTTAGCTTCCAAACAGGTTCAGCACCTTGGACAGCTAGCTCCTTCCAAATTCCAACTTAAAAGGAAACAGATTCATCACTCCATTGACATGGAAGCCACTTGACACCATTGCTCTGGGCCTGAACTTGAGCTGTAATATACTGAGCCCAATCACTCTTCTGTCTTGTGCTATACAGTTATACCTCAGTTAATGAAGCAGAGGTGTTCCAGAGGATGACATCTTTCACAGAAAATTTGGTACTAAAGGCAGAAATAGCATGGAAAGAACAGGGATAGGCTCCTACAGCACAAAGATGAAGAGCAATTTGACATATTTCCACAAACTTGCATGAGTAAACAAGACTTCTGGAGCTTTCTAGAGATCATTTGAAGGCTTTTTCCAAAATGCATCCAGGGATGATTTTATTTTCTTTCAGCAGCCTCCACTTTCCTTATGATTTCCATTCTGGTAGCCAAAACCTAAAGATCTATGTTTTGTTTTTTTAAAAAAACATCCTGGGGATGGCTGGTGAAACAAGCTAGTCTGGCTTTCCCTTTACTCTCTGCTTTGCTGTTCAAACATATGCAGTAAGGGATTCTGGAGGCAGCTGCTGTTTGCCTTTACTGTTGGGTAGGGACACACAGCTACAGGAAGATAAACTAAAGCAGAATTCCATTCTTTCCCAGCTCAAGCATTATTGCATTGTTTACTGCAGACATGCTGCTGCAACATAACACTGAAAATCTCCAGCCCTCCTTCATCATCCTTGCAATCCTGATATAGCCAAAAATCTTCAAACTAGATAGAAAATGAGAAAAACAAGGGGCATGGTTGGGCATTAAAAAAAAATTGTAAAAAGGAGCTTCTTTGTCAGAGGCTTTATTAACTGAGATGTGCCTGTTTTGTCTCCTTATGACTGGCCATTTTTAAAGGGGTAGCCATGTTAGTTTGTTAATTACTCCATACCTCTGAGCAAAGGGATCTTTACCCCTGAAAGCTCATGCTAATATAAATCTGTTAGTCTTAAAATGACTAATTTAAGGATTTGGACATTAATTTCTCAACAATGAAGTAAGATGAGCCATAGCACACATAGCACACTGCCTCCCATAAGACTCTTCTTCACTGTAGATGACTCTTCAGCATAGGCCTTATACCTGGAGATGATAGGGACTGAACCTAAGAACTTTGTGTATGAAGCAAGTATGCTATCATTGAACTGTCTGTGGCCCTGTCTGCAGTGCCCCAGCATTCACTAATATCACAGCCTGAGAAACTTACGTCTCTTGGACTATAGCTCCTGGAATCCCCTTGCCAGAATGGCCACTGCAGTCAAAAAAATAAATTTCTCCAAGCTCCAGTAGATATGCAGGGTGTCATTCATATAGAAGTTGATGTGCAAAAATCAGTTGCATAAGATTCAGAGGACATAGTCCCAATGCTGGCACACCATAGTGGCTCTCCTGTCATGTAATATAAATCTAAATTGTATTGGTAGTCCCAACTGGAGTAGGCCAATTGAATCAACTACTTAATGGTGGGTCATCATTTATATAAATCCCAGTGACTCAGTGAGTCAACCATAGTTGGGAGTAACTGTAGGATTCATGCCGTAGGTTGCATAGCAGAAATCACTGCATGCAAAGTTTCATGTTGATTGTGCTATATGAATCTTATGCAACACTGTGGAATCCAACATGCAACAAAATGCACAATGGAATTTGCACTCAAATGTGCAACCAAGGAAGTATTACCACTAATTTCAGAAAGGGCAGATGATCCACATTGGCCAAGAACGCCCATCTGTATGCCCAACAGCACCTTGTACACAATAGCACAACATGTGCAGCTCTGTTTCTGCGATCTTGAACTGAAGGGGGACCTTCTGCATTGGACAGAAGACATCCAACCCTTTCTGCAGGGGAACTTATGCATATGCAAAACAAGATTATTACCGGAATCTCTGGAATCCAAGATGCAAGAGAGAGTTTTGCTTGCACACTTGGATGTTCCCATTCTTACATTCTGGTGTATTTCTGCCTTGCTTCACCTTCATCAGGGTAGCCATAATTATATGCTCTTTTGGATCCATCTTTCAGTGGGACCCAATTCTGTTGCTCAAGTCTTTAAGCCCTGGTGCTTCCAGAGAGTTGTTGCACCCAGAGTCAGCTGGTCTGCCACAGAGCACTTCAAACAGAATTTATAGTGCAACATCAATAACTTTATTAAGGAAGGTATGAGGTAATCTGGTTTGCCTGGCCAGGCGGGGTGATGTTAGCATGAAGCAAAATGGCTGTACAGAGATAAAACAGCAAAGAGTTTCTATTTTAAGATTTAGCTTCCTAATTCATATTCATTTTTTCAGCAACAAACCACTATGATCCCAGGCACCTCCTTGCCCACCAGCATATGAGCTGGTGTTGGGGGCTCTTTCTAAGGCTTTTAGGGATGTTCCACTCAACTTCTTTGGCTGGAATCTGGTTGTGTTTTTGTGCTGGTGTAATTCCTGGTGCACCAGCAGTTACATTTTCTTGGTCCCAAGGGAAAGGAAGTATTCAGGACATGTCTGTGCAAGTGATATTGTTGTTGTTGTTGTTTCTTTAATCTCTACCACGCTTTTCTTCCAAGATGGGACCTAGGTGGCTTACAGCAACAAGGTACAACAATAACAACAACAAAAAGGGTGTTTTTTGTTTTTGTTTTGCAGCAGCACTTTCCCTAAGTGTGTGTATGTGTAAACCCTAATTTGGACATGTTCCTGCACAACTTACACTGCATAAATGAGGAATAGGATCTTGGCATTTGTAGTCTGGTAAAAATGAGAAAGTCCCGAGACTGGTTCCTTCTACTCTCCATGGCTAACCATGACTACCAGACTTCTTTGGTTCCCCAGCAAGAAATGAGTTGCACCTTAGAACAAAATTGACGGGCCTCCTATTAATATGGGTGTCATGAAAAGGAAAGAAACTGCTCATTTTAATAAATGTGTTACTATTGTGTTTTTATACCCATAAAGGGGCAATTTGGAGGTTTAAAACAACCTTGCGTATTGTGTACCTCGACTTGCAGGAAGTGGCACTGTTTGCTGCTCTGCTTCAGGCAACAAAAATACCTTGAAACAACTGCGAAGAAAATGTGATGATGGTGGTGCTGGTGGTGCTGAGTTACTCAACTGTCCTCAAGTCCCATGAGCATAAATGTTGTTGTTGTTGCTGCTGCCGCCGCTGCTGCTGCTTCTGTACAATCCTTTTGCCAGATTCAGTCAAATGATAGCCTTTAGTAGCCACATCTGTCCCATGGGATCTTCTCTTGTTGATGCCACCTTAGATCATAAATAAGAGGCCCACACTTTCTCCAAGGAGGTCATGCTTATAGTTGTTGTTAAGCTGCAATCAATATGTTGTATTTTGAATAAGCATTATCTTTCCTTGCCAGAAATGAGCCAGGAAGACAGCAGGGAACTCCTATGACATCTGCAGAAACTTTCTCATGGCCAGCCCTAACATCAGGCATATTGAGGCAGGTGCTTCAGGAAGCAGATTTGGGGTGTTATAGAAGGGCAGCAAATTGTTATTTTTTTCTCCTGTTGTGGTGTTTTGAGACAGGGTGGGGGAGAGAGATGCTCATGTGATGTCTTGCCAGATTAATTTGTCTGGTTTTGGGTGGCATGCAGCTTGACTTTGCAAAGGACATGCATGCCATTTGCTGTTCTACCTCAGGTGGCAAAATGTCTTGATTTGGCTCTGAGCTTTTCTAGTGAGGCCATCTGATCTGCCCCTTTATTCTTGACTCTGACAGCTAAGAGCCCAGATAGAGCGAGTGGTAGCATTGACATTATGTTGACTGAGGTGTGATGGCAAAAATCCCTCCTTACACACACACACACACACACACACACACACACACACACACATTGTGCAGGCACGTACAGCAGGTCAAGTTAAAGTCCATTGTATCCAAGGCTGGACAAGTTACTTTGCCAGCTGAAGCAGAAAATACCACAGGCACATTTCTCAGGGAATTAAACAATAGAACAGGAATCAATTAAATAATTAAACACATCCCATTTTTATGATGTCTCACATCAGCTTGCCTGGGGTGGCTGTTTTGCTTGGCCTAATGATAGGGCTGGCCCCAGCAATGTTGCCATTTACAGGGCACCTTAAGTTAAGTGTTCCTGTGGTCAGCAACTGAGCAGGACACTCCTATTCATTGGCAGGGAATTTTCATATGCAGCTGCATGACTAGTAGGAGCTGAATTCTGCATGCCACAGCCAGTGATCAGTATGTACTGTTGGGGAAAAAAAAGGCCTAAATGTGGCACAAGCATCTTTTTAAGGATCGTTTTATCAGCTTCATGCAACCAGACTAATCATTCTCCAACTCTGAGCTGCCAAGTGGAAGTGGATATAAATTCTACCAAGGGGACTGGTAAGTGGGAGCAAGTGTGGTTTTGCATCTCCCACATCAACCATCAAAGTGTTCCCGAACAGCAGGGGACTGTCATGTTATTTGCAGAAACTGATTCCCGTCAGGCACACAGGCAAGAGGCCACTGGGAAAGACTTGGCAAGAGAAGCAGATGTGGGGGAATAGAAACTAATTTTGGAAATGGACAAGTTAAGGACTTTTTCCCTTCCCAGACATAGTGAATGAACACCCAAAAGGAAGAGCTCTCTGAGGGAGTCCCTCTGACAAAGGTGTGGGGAGACTATAGATCCACTGGGTGTAAAAAGCACCATTTCAGCCTCCAGAATTACGTACATCTGAAAGGAAAGCTAAGTCTCTTCACTCAATTTGGCATAGGAAAAGCCAAGAGCTGTGACCATGTTGTGCCAACAAAGGACTTCATGAAGGACGTCCTTGATACATTCTGCTCTTACAGCATGCATTTTCCTAACTGGTGGCACTTATTCTTCATCCAATAACAGGCCTTGCAAAACTTGGAATATTTGGCAGAGGATGTGAAAACAAGAAAGCAAGAAACTTGAGAGAGCTATAAGGATGAGCAAGCCAGAGGGCAAAGGAGACTTGAGAAAAGGAACGGGTAGTGGGTGGGGGTGAAGGAATGCTGAACAGTACAGTACAGAATCCCCATTTTATTCTGACCCATGGGAGTCCCTTTTTTTCAATTATTGAACTGTCAAGCAGACACACACAGTTCTCTGGGAAGCAATGAGATACAGAAACTTGTCCTAATTGCTCAAGAACCTCAAGAGGACAGGGAGGCTAAAGCCCTCCTAAATCTTGGGTTGTAGGGCTGACACCCCCCCCCCAAATGATCAGGCAAAACTGGACCACCAAGATTTCTGTATAGTTGAGCTGTTTCAGGAAGTATTAATCAGAAGTATACTAATTGCTCCTTATTTTGCTATTGCTTTCATAGTACTCTGATTGTTACCAGCTACTCACCTTGCCAATGTTGAGCTCCCGAAACCTTAACAATAATTGTGGAGATTCTATACCCACCCTTCCCTCACCCAAGACTCTGTGGATGTCAAATTCTACACTATAGTGCTTATTTTCTCTGTAAGGGTGAAGGTGCTGCAGTCAGTAATAGTTACACCTCTCCCAAGCAGAATATGCTCAGAGACTATGACTTTCATCTGTTAATCAGTTTTTCAAAAATTTTATAATCAACCCTTGGCCTAAGCTACGGGATCCATTACCGCCTTTGCTTCTGACTCTCATGAGCACTGGGCCTGTTTCTGTCCACTTGTCAGTTCTGGAAAATGGCAAAGCCCAGCCTGCTTCCCTTTCCACAGGATGGTGAAAGGAGGGAATCTCCCTTTTTTTCTGGGTCTGGTTTTTCTAAACTCTCAGGCTGCCTTCAGCCTGGGAAGGAAGCTGGTGGAGGAGGGGCAGGATGAGGGGGGGGGTAAGATCAAGTCATTGGGGGGGCACCTTCTGTCACCTTTCACTGACATCAGGAAAGCAGCCAAATCACCGGAACATGGCCACAAGCAGAGATCAGTGCATTCACATTTACTTGATACAGCTCAGTACCTGCAATTCCTCTCTCCCCAGTCAAAACCATTCAGGGGATGATGAGCACCTGCTGGCAAATGGCCACATCTTCTCCTCACTCTCCCCCCCCCGCTCCCGTCAGCTCAGGGTCAATAAGTTTTGGAATGGGAGAGATTCTATGGTCACTCCCCCCCTCAGTACTGGGCAGCCGTGTCCCTGCAGACATATTATCTCATACAACTGGGAGGGGGCATGGCTGCTGGTATGGGTATCCCCCTCTAAAGACAGTATCACCCCTTTTCTGTGACATTTAAAGCAAAGCTTTTGTCTCTGTCTTTGCTCTCTGTCAGATGGTGACAGCCAAGATACCCAAAGTCTAGCAAGTGCTGCTAAGCAAAGCATGGTCAGGCTGGGTATACATGGTAAAGCAAGCCATCGCCACCCCCCACCAGGAGAAACCTGAGGGTGGGGTGGGCGTCCCAGTAAGGCAAGTAGGAAGCTCCTTCAATCATCACGGCATTAAACCAAGCCAGAATGAGGCTGTGAAGTAGATTGGCTTGAAGTTCTAAAGCAGACAGTTCCATTCAAAAAGCCTAATGGTTTTTTTGGGCCAATGGGGAACAATATGTGTTAAGAAAATGCATAAGCTGAAAAGGTTTGGTTTTTGCTTTGTTTAAAGGTCCTCCTTGGTCTCTTTCCTCCTCAACTTTGCATCCATTTGCTCCTGCAGCACATTCCCATCTTCCTCCCACCCTGTTAGAAACATTATTCCTGGGCATCCAGATCTGCTGGATTAACAATGGAAAGGAGAGAAACTGGGGGGGGGCAGAGATGATGGCATTGCCTTGTTTCTTGGCATGTGGGGGTTAATGCACTCCTGATGTCCACAGCAGCTGGGTACATTACAGTGGAGGGGAGTTCATTGTGGCTGGAGGTTTCATTATATACCAAGTAAGGCAGGCAGGGGGAGGTTAGATGCCAGGAAACCCTCCTGGAAGCCCTCCCCCCTTGCCAGTTTTCCTGTCAGTTTTCAGTTCCTTCCATGAGTGGATTTGGTTCTGTTCTTTCCCAGGGTCCCACAACACACACAACTTTGCCACAGGCATCAAATCAGTGAAAATATCCAGAGCCAGACCAAGACAGTTTGGTTGCCAGAGGCAAAGGCTAAGAGAGTGTGCCTGTATATGTGCACACAAACAACACACAATTTCATGCAAAAAAAAAACCCTGACTGGACTGACAGATGGATCTCACTTCAGCCCTGGTAACGACACCAATGCCTTCCATTATACTTGGGAGGAGCAGGGCTCACTTAGGCAGTGCCTGAGCCAGCTGCATGGCACCGAGGCAACTCTCCTCTGGTGCCTCACCACAACTCTCCACACCTTCCCAGCAGCTGGTGCCTGAAGTGGCTGCCTCACCTGGCCTAACAGCAGGGCCAGTCTGGAAAGTGGGGCTGGGGTGGGGTGGGAAGCAGTGGAGGGAGACTGCCTGGTGAGAGAACCCTATTTTCCAACTCCTCAGGCCTTTATGCAGACACAGGCAACTTTTGTGGGCTTGTCTGGAAATTTGTGTGGAGTCCTGGGCCTGAGTTCCACACAAAAGCAGCTCTGCGTGAGTGTGTGTGAGAGAGAGAGACACAGAAAGACAGAGCAAGGGGGCTGCATACCACTGTGTTTTACATTAACAGGGTCGGTGTCTGTTTTGCTGGTCTGGGTAGCAGTCTATTTTTCTTTGTGTTGCTCTGTCTGTTCTGTGCCCCCCCCCATGTTATGTCTCTATGTCCTTCATGCTTTGCCCATATATATATATATCTCTCTCTGTCTGTAACATGCACGTATGTGCACTTGGGCACGCATGCCCGTCGCGTGGCGTGTAATTCCCCCCACCCCACGTGCCTCTCCCCGTGTTCCGCCTGAGTCTGCCTGTATTGTTCTCTGCCTATTTTGTCCCGTCCTTTGTGTCTCTTTGCGGGAGCTGCTGGCGCTGCCGCTGCTGCGTGTCTCCGCGCTGAAAGAGGCACAGAGGTTTTTCCTCCCGCCAGCTCCTCCGACCAACCTCCTTGTTTGACCCTGGCACTGCCACCCTCCCTCCCCTCCCGCAGCACCGAGGGCCCCGCGGGCCCCTTCACGCACCCCCTGAGCCCCGCTTACTCCCCGCCCTGCTGCGACAGAGCCGGCCACGGGAAGAGCGGCGTGGGGGTCCCAGGCAGCTCCTCAAGGGACGTTTGTCCAGAACATAAAATGCTGGTGATTGGCAGCCCCTGCTCCAGACAAGCGCAGGACTGGAGTCCGGAGGAGACGGCGGCCGGATTGGGCTCTGGACCCCTTGGGAATCCTTGCTCCTGACGCAAGGTGGAAAGGAGGCCAGGAGCCAAGGGGAGGCATGGGGGGGGCACAGCTGAGTCTCCCAGCGCTGGAGGCTTCCTCCCAAACCTCTCACCCCAGTACATTGTCCTTCGCTTCTTCCCCACCTCCCTGCCGCTCTTCCATTCCGCGACGTGTGAAGGATTCGAGAGCTCTGAGGAAAGAGGTGGAGGTGCGATGTCTTTTCAAACATCAGAGACCGCCAAACGAGGAGTGGCGGGGGGTGTCTTAAGAGGAATGGTGAACTGCCTGGGGCCTGCGACTGCGGGCTGAAAGACGTTTTTGCCCTGTGCCGGGGTAGCTGTAGAGACGGGCGCGGGCGGGTTTTCTTGGTGACGGCGGGAAAAAGGCAGCGAGAGAGTGAACCAACTCTGGGCTTCTTCTCGGAAGCAGACCGGGGGCGCCGCCGAGCGGGTCTTCTTGGATCCCTCGCTGAGCCACCTGTAGACTTGCCCGGCTTGAAGACAAGGGGCAGAAAGCTCGCTGTCGGGCCGCTTTGGCGTGGCGGGAGCGAGCGAGGTTGCCCGGGTGAAGAGAAGGTGGCGGCCGCCACAGAATTGCTGAGGGGCTGGGACTCAGGCGACGCCCCCACCCACGGGGCGAAAGGGGGGCGCCGCCAAACACACGCGCTCGCCCCTCAAGCGCCACAGCCATGCCCGCCCCCTTCTTCTTCCCTTCCTCTTCCAAGTCCGAGCCCCTCAGGCAGGCGGACCGCCTGGCTGGCGGGCAAGCTTTTCCCGCCCGGCGGTGGGGACTGAGTGAGCCGAGCGACGAGGAGGAGGAGGAGGAGGAAGGTGTGCGCGGCTCCGCCTGGCGGCGGCTGCAGCTCCCTTTCCCTCCCAGCGGAGGGCTTGTTTGCGTCTCAGGAGCTTGTCAGTCTGGAACCAGCTGTTGCTCCGTCCCTTCCCGCGGCGGATTCCAGTCCGGGTTTTGCGGCCCCTCGCTGGCTCCTTTCTTCTTTCTCTTCTGCATTGCCGCGGACAAGGTGCTCGCAGCCAGCCCAGCGTTGCCTGGCTGTGGGAAGAAGCAAGGCGCACAGGCGCACAGAGAGCGGGCGGCGGGCGCCCTCCCTCTACCCCTCTCTCTCAGTCTTTCTCACACACACACGCACCGTCGCGCCGTGGCCGCCGGCCGGCGAGGGGGTGTCTGCGGCTGCCCGTGCTGGCGGCTGGATCGAGTCCCCTTCCCCTGTTCCCGCCGCCGCCGCCGCCGCCGCCCCCCACGTCGCCCCTGCCTCCCCGACACAGCTCCCCCTCGCAGCCCCGGCGGCGGGTCCGTCCGGCCATGAGCAGCAGCAGAAGCAAGGGCGGCGGCGGCGGCGGCGGCGGCGGCGGCAGCCGATGGAGCGCGCTGAGAGCCCGGGGCGCGCTGCGGTGCTGAGTGGCCCCGAGGTACCCTGAGTAGTCGCGGCGGCAGCAGCGCGGAGCGGACTCCAGGTGGGACAATCCTCTCCCCCGCCCGCGCCGCCGCCGCTCTTCCTCTTCGCCCGCCGCCCCCCGCGCCGTCGTCTCTGGCGGGCCGGCCCCAGCAGTCCCGTCCCGTCCTCGCCGCGATCCCCTCTCCTGCCCACTGGGATGGCTTTATGGCAGCAGCTCGGAGCCGGTGCCCGCCTGAGCACGGGGCTGTGGCATGTCTTGCTGGCTGGCACCATCCTCACCAGCCACATTCGTCCCAACGGTGAGTCAGAGCGGGTTTCACGCGCGGCGGCGGCGGCGGCGGCGCTGCTGTTTCTTGTGCTCTTCAGCCCTCGCGCGCTCCTCAACAGGGAGCGTGGCCGGGCGAGGAGGCAGGAAAGGGGGCTGGGTCGCCAAGGCTCGACGGGAAGGACGGCACCTAGGGGAGGACCGGCAGGCGAGCGCGGGCGGCACAGAGATTTGGTGGGGCGGAGGACGCCGCAGACTTGGCCGTGGGGGCGGCCGAGGATACAGGAGGGTGAGGTCGCGGGTACTTCACGTGCCAGGTGGTATCATCGTCCGAAAAGTGGCTACGGGGTTGTCTTCTTCAGAAAGCAGGGGCTTGGCAAAGGGGCTTGCAGCGCGGCGGGACCCCAGAGCTCGAAAGAGAGCACTTGCATCACAAAGTATTCACTGCAAACTTTCCAGCCTGGTTGCACCCCCTTACAGGAACTATCCGGCTAAATGCCATTTGCAGTTCTGTCTCTTCCCCCTCCCCACTCGGCCTTGGCATTGCCGGAGGAGGGTGCCAGTGGTTGTTCTTGTCGGTGCTGCAGACCAGTCCTCTCTCCCGAGCCTCTGTCCTGAGCAATCGCTTGGCCATGTTTGCCGAAATGTGCCTGTTCTCCAACATAAGAGCTGTGGGGCTAAGATGGGGCTGCACTCTCCATGCCCCATGTCTCCTGCTGGCTTCAGCAGAGGACACCATATCGGGGTCCTGTCCCCGTCTCTCTCTCCTTCTCCCTCTCTCTGTTCACCAGATCTGGCTGGCAGAGTGACTGCAAGACTTCTTTTTGCAAGGTGACTGGAAGACTTCCTAGGAAGGACACAAAACAGCGATTGCCTGGGCTGGGCTGGGCCTCAGTCAGAGAAACAGGAATCTCTGCAGGTGAACAAAACCTGAGTGAGTCCTGGACAGCTAGGGGGTCAGTTGTGTCCAGTGGCTGGCAAGGAAAGCTGCTGTTAGGAGGAACAGATTAAGAGTGCGTAATAGCTTCACCTGATTAGTCTGGATCTGTGTGTGGTGAGCACCCCAAGGTGAAGTTTTGACAGGAGCCTGGCAGCATGGCTTGTATCTGACCAACTGTGTGCCAAAGAGAGGAATCTTGATATGGTGAGGGGTGTTGATGGCTGGCATGTGAGCATGTGCATGATTAGATTGGCGAGGGGGGTGTCTTCAGAGAGCTGCTGATAAGTGTTCCTCATGCCTCACCCACAATGACACCCATCTGTTCACCATGGCCTGGCTGGGCTCAGAAGCAGTTTAATGATTGTAGCGGCATCTGAGCCTTGACAAAATAGACCATACAGTCACCCAGTCCATGGGAGGCGGGCATGAGAGGGCTTTCATTCACTGTATTAAGGTGGTGGACTGAAGCTCAAAGCCTGAGAGACTTTGCCAAGATCAGCTAGCAGGTCAGTGGCAGAGCAGAGAACTGGGGCAGGACAGCCTTTTCCCTATTTTCCTGTTGCTCTTCTTAAATCAAGGTCCCAGAAAAACTAATCTGATAAACAGGTGTCTCTGAATTTACTATTAGCTGAAAGATTTCCAAGCTACAATCCCAGTCACTCCGTCATAATGCACCAAAGAGACACACACACATACGCATGCACCCTCACTTGGTAGGCTCTCTTGAGAATTGAAAGGGTCTCTTGTAAACTGAAGGACTGAACCCAGCCACCTCCAAAGAATCTCAGGCATAAGCAAACTGGACACACAGATGTTCATACACATCTGCAGATCGTGCACACACATGGGGCACATTAGCAGCACACATATCCACATGTGCAACATGGAACCCCCAATCCTTTCAGTGCCAGTGGACCCCTCACTAGATAACATGCCTCCAGTCCCTCATGGCTGTGTATTTGGATGACATGGGGTCATTAATTTCTTCTGTACATGGGCAGAGGACATTTGGAAACATGCCCCCTCTACAAAGCAGACACACACACACACACACACACACACACACACACACACACAGCTGCATACTTTCCCCATTTTACAGCAGTTCTGTGATTATTTTAAAACCCACACATACCACAGGCTGCTTTGAAAGAGAAGGACCTAGCAACAGGACTGGATACAGTTTTTGTCTTTTCTTCCCCTTCCCACTTCTCTTGGTGCCAGCCTGCAGGGAGCCAGCCAACTCTCAAGCCAAGCAGGGGGCAAATCTGCCAGCCTGGAGACACAAGCATGAAAGGGGGCCCATGGAAGAGTGAAGTTCCTTGCTGAAGAGGAATAGTGTCTCACTGCCTTCAGACAAAGGGTGGGGATCATGGAAAGGGAAGACTTGATGTCTGGCCAAATTTGACCTATTTGCTGGGGAGGGAGGGGTGAGCAAACAATTCCATATTTCAGCCCACTTGTTCTGCATTCTTCCCAATCCACAAGAGTCAGCGCCAATTGTTGCCTCCTCCCAACTCATGCTATTGTGTTATTCTCAGAGTCACAGTGCCAGGCATAGCTGGGCACATTGTAGGAATTGGAAAAAGCTTTGCAAAATCACTTGACTAATTCCTCTTGATCCCCATTCCCTGCTATCCCTTGACTTGCCCAGACTTTGAAGCTCACAATTGTCTTTCTGTTTTAGATTGTCTTTGTCACTTTTGTAGGGGGAAAAAACAAGTTTTGTACAACATTAAAAAATAGCAAATCTGTAATAGCACAACTTTTCATGGACTATGGCCCATTCCTCAAACCCATGAAATATTAAGAACGATACAGTTGTCACTGTCAGTACTTTTTGCATGTAATTTTCTATTTGCCTTACTGTCCGCAACCCTTCCTCTGCCCCACCACAATCACCTTTCTTGTGTATATAACTTGTAGATCTGCATAACACCTGATGAAGTGGACTATAGTTCACAAAAAATGCATGCTTTGATGAATTTGCTACTTTTTAAGGTGCAACAGGACTCTATGTTACACCCTAGTAATAATAGTTGTTGTTACCTGTGGTCACGTCAACTTTGACTTATGGCAACCCTATGAATGAGAAATCTCCAAGTCACCCTATCTTCAACTGCCCCTGCTCAGGTTTTGCAGATTCAGGGAAGTGTCTTCCTTGATTGAGTCTATTCCCCTGTGAAGCAGTCTTTTTTTCCTACTGCCTTCTACCTCAGCAAGCATTGTTGTCTTTTCTGGTTAATCTGGTCTTCTCATGATACGACCAAAGTATGACAGCCTTAGCTTAGTCACCCTGGCTTCTAGGGAGAGTTCAGCATGATTTGCTCTAGGACCCACTTATATGTCTTTTTAGCAGTAGACGATATCCGTAGAATCTTTCAGCACCACATTTCAAAGGAAGCAATTTTCTTCCTGGCAGTTTTCTTCACTGTCCTTTCACAACCATACATAGAAACTGGAAATACGATGGCATGGACAATACTAACTTTACTATTCTTTACACTTGAGGATCTTGCCTAGTTCGTTCATAGCTGCCCTTCCAAATCCTAGTCTTTTGATATCTTGATTGCAGTCTCTATTCTGATTAATGAATGTGTCAAGGCAGGGAAAATCTTGAACTGTTTCTATGTATTCATTCTCTACTTTGAGGTCAAATCACCTGTGGTCATTATTTTTGTTTTCTTCATGTTCAACTGCAAACCTTTAGTAGTAGAAGAAGAATGTGCCTTCAAGTCACCTGTTGACTTATGGGTCTGATGGAATGGGCTGTAGTCCAGGACACCTTGTGCATAAGAGAGTTGTTAGTTTTTAAGGTTCCACAGGATTTGATTGTTTTTACTGCACCAAACTGAAAGACTGAAAGACTGAAACTGTACAAGAAACAGCCCTTATTTTTGATCAATGTGCAGAGTGGATGTGGCTGCCCAGTTCCCTGAAAACCTCATTTTCGCTTCTCACAAGCACACCTGAGAAAGGGAATCAGAGATCAGCGAGGGGAAGTCAGAGATATTAAAACTGTGAGTCTTAATGGAGTCAGTATTTAAAAAAGCCATGGGACAAAAATTTGAGAAGTGTTGAATGGGTCAATATATGGCAACCCCATGCATTTTGTAGGGTTTTCTTAGGCAATGAATGCTCAGAGATGGGTTGCCATTATCTTCCTCAAAAAACAGCCTGGATACCACCCACTATTCCCTGACAATCTCTTTCTCAAGTACTAACCAGGCCTGACCCTGCTTAGCTTCCAAGGCTAGACAGGATCTGGTGCATTCTTTGCACAATCAGAAAAAAAATAATTATTATCCCCCTACTTCATCCCCAGACAGAGATTGAAGGGGTCCCTCTCCCATTTGTCTCTCTTGAACTGCTCTGATCCTTTGATGTGTTGGTTAAAGGGACTGGAGGAGAGGGTAGAGATGTGTCCATGCTGAACCTGAAAATGCTGTGGCCTTGAGGGAAGGGAGCACTGCTGGACACATTGCTAAAATCTGCTTGGCCATCTCCAGGGAGACTTAAAGCAACAGCTAAAGATAAAAGGATGCCTCTAAGCTCTGTCTGTGGTGGGATGCAGGAGCTTGGCTGTAGTGGGGAGTGGGAGAGAAGGGGAAAAAAAAAAAAAGAAAACTGGATCTTATAATTCAATTGGCATATTACTGGAATGCTTCTTGATTAAACCCCATTTGTCCTGCCTGCCTGCCTGCCTGCCTGCCAGTAGTCAGATGGAACAAGGCACTGTCTGCTCACTTGGCACTCAGATGGAGCCTGGAGACCATCCCTCCCTTCCCCTTCCTTCTCTTTCTTTCCTTAAGGTAGGGCTCATATTTAGCAAAGAGAAACAACACCCCACTTCATTTGACAGGCAGGAGAAAAGGGTAGGGTTGCCAGATGCAAATGTCAAAATCAAGTCAAAACAAAAGGGCGTTCTGTTTGTGCTCCAGAAGAGTTTTGCAGAGATGTCATCCTCTTGTGTGAAAGGGGCTAGCAGTCTGCTCACCATTCTTGATCTTTTCAGAAGAAAGTCACAGCCCTTAATAAGCTCTGACACATAATCAAACAAGCAAACAAAAAAGTAATGTCTGGTGAGATTAAGGGGCTGCTTTGGCTCCCCTTCTGCCCTTCCTGATTTTAATCCAGCCTTACCGGACTGGGGAATCTGCACATACTTTGGACAACAACTCCCACCATGGCCATGCTGATTAGTGCTGATGGGAGTTACAATCCAAAGCATATGGAAGGCAGCCAGATGGGAGGGGCTGCGGTCCCATAGCAAATGGACCAGAAGCTGTTCCTCAACAGAAACTACTTCACAGAATTATTGTGAGGACAAACACAAGAAGGAGGATCACGTACAGAGCCTTGTGTTCCTTGGAGGAAAAGGCAGGATACAAAGGTCCCACACAGGATTCTTACCTGCCTAAGTAGGCAGAAAGGACAAGAATGAGCATCTGCTCCCATTCATCCACTGAGAGATGCTGTTGTTTTCCCTCTCTGTGATCATAGAGCAGCATGTAGGAGCGAAACTCTACATTAAATAGTTGTGCAGAAACAAAGGGTTGAAAATCTTAATGGAAAGATGTCTCCAGATCCTCTGATTATATTATTATTATTATGGGATTATTATGGCAATACTTACTTAGAGGCCCAGCTATGAACCAAGGCCCCTGCTGTACAAGTGCTCAGCAAAGAGTCAAAGAGAAGTTGCCTCCAAAGCTCTCACAGGCCAGCCAGACAACATCTCAGAGAGAAAGAATACTCAAGGAGCATTTCCTATGCATGGGCTGGTTTTTAAGCTTAGTGGTCTTTCATGTGCATTGTATCAGCATCTCTGAACTGGACAAGCCAGCCTAGGGCATGCCTGATGTCTGGGGACTGGCGTCTGGAGACTATGTTGTGTCTAGACATGGCCCAAGGGCTCCCTTTTTCCATGCCACAGGAACACAAGTAATCTTCAGAAGAAAGGTTGCAGCCAAGAGCTGTTTCCATCCACTAGAACAGTAAATAGCCTGGGAAGCCTTTGGAAGCCTTAGTGCTGATGATGTCTCTTAGATAGGAGGGAGCAGAGAACATTATGAGAAATGTCTAAGATGCAGTGCATTTAATTTATTGCATTTAATTTATTGGGTTTCTGAGGTGGGTGAAAGGAAGCAGCCAAACTACAGGGTGGGTTTTGATAAAGCTTTCTTATGCTGGATGTGGCCCTGTGTGTTTTGGGTCACCATCTCAGTCTCTTCTTCTGGCAAACAGAAAAACAATTTTGCTGGACTAAGACTATGCAACCCTTCTGTCCTCTCTTTAAAACCTCCACGAACAATATCAGCTAGTCTTCTTTCTGACTGAGACCATTCCACCAGCAGAGCCTGGACTGGCTCAAGAGTTCTCTGTGAAAAATGTGGAGAAAAAGCCTACGCAATTCACAAGATCACACCTTTTATTCCAGATTAATCCCCTTCATCAACATGGATTAGAAGCACTCTTTCACATGTCTCCTGATGATTATTTCCTGTGCCTTAGCCATCCTTTTGTTTCCATAATTGCAGGGCTTAAAGCACAGTAAGTTGATGGGTTCCCACCTGGCAACCCCCACCCTCCAGTTTTCAATGCATGTCCCAGGGAGTGTTGTTCTCCCAATCCCTTGCTAATCTGCCACTTTGATTCTGGACTAATTAACCTAGAGTGTTCCTTCACAGTTATGAACAGGTATTATAATCACCATTCCATTCTTGGAACACTGTTTATAAAAGAAGGTTGTCAGTGGATGGTGGTGGTGGTGGTGGTGGTGGTAGGGAGTCCACCTTTCTTCACTCTTCAAAGATCCTGATTTTAAAAAGATTGTTTAAATGTGCTTAAGATGTGTGAAGGGTTAGCATTATATTATTTTGCAAACAACCCCCTTAAATAAGCAGGGGTCATTGCAATAGGAATAAGAAGGCAGCATTGCTTTCCTACTTGCGTAGCATTAAGAGACCATTACCAAAAACTGCATCCAGAGCTGTGCTTATACTGCAAAAAAAATATGTGTTGGGTTTTTTTTTTCAAGTGTTGATAAATCAGAAGCAGTATGAGGAGATGCTGTACGAATGACTCGAGGGTTGGCAGCCCTGGCTTTCCAAAGCAGTTCGATCTGTTTAGTCTCTCCAAGAGAAGGGTAAAGGGTGACTTGATCACAATCTCTAAGTACCTACATGGTACGGAAAGAGATTTCTGACGGCAGCCAGCTCTTTAATGCAGCAGACAAAGGCAGAATGAGAGCCCCTGGCTGAAAGCTGAAGGCAGACAAATTCAGACAAGAAATTAGGTGCAGATAAGCTGTACCCTCTTAGCACAGAGGAAGAAAGAAAGTAACCATTGGAACAATCTCGTTTCAGAATTGCCAGCCTTACCGTTGCTTTATGCAATAAAACCGCCTTTCACAATAGCTCCTTACAGCAAGATGAGGCGCCGTGTAAGATCTTTTCTTATGCCCATCTTCTGAGCAGCCATGAGCACCCAGCACTGTCTGCTGACTTTGGAATGGCATCGGCTAGGCTATGGAGAACTTGGGCTAAGCTGACTTGGGTTTCTTGCCAGCTTGTGCAGGGGTCAGTTGAACCTAGCACCACCTCCCCTCAATAGCATGCAGAAGTAGGGAGGAGACCAAAGGGCCTGTTTCTTCTCTCCTTGAAGCAGAGAGATCAATAGTGAGAAGCAGGGCTAAAAGCGAACTAACACTTCTAGGAGCTGCATGCCAAGATTCCTCTGGAAAACAAAAATGGGATGGATAAAACT
Organism: Iguana delicatissima; assembly: GCA_948472985.1. Taxonomy (NCBI): domain Eukaryota; kingdom Metazoa; phylum Chordata; class Lepidosauria; order Squamata; family Iguanidae; genus Iguana; species Iguana delicatissima. Next base: position 10,364 of record CAOKZL010002716.1, on the reverse strand, counting down.
GCTTGGCCCAGTTTTTGCAGCAATTCACAATGGACATTTAGGATGTTACAGTTTTCTCAGGCGTAACTCCTGGGTTTGGGTGCTCAACCAGTTTCCAACATTCTTCCTAACTGCAGTTCCTAGTGAGCACCAGAAGGGAGCACTTTAAAACTCTTCCCCTCCAACAGTGTTGTTTGCTCCCTGTCTTGCATTTGTAAAGAACAAAGAAAGGGTAGGTCTAGAAACCACTTCATCATGGTATGAATCCACACCACTGAGAGGATGTTATGAGTGTGCGTGCACGCATATATTCACAGATATTTCAGTGGGAGACAGGCAGGGAAGACCGCTCAGTGACCTCTGCTGACATTTGGAGGGTATCGGAAGAAGGCACAGCCCAGTCTTCACTTGACATCATATTTAGGCTGAGCACATGATGCTCTCGACTTGCTCAGCTTAGGTTTACATTCACAGTATATCCATTGTGAAGTGGAGCTTGCGCAGTTATCATTTCCATCCCACTGCAACACATCCAGACCAGAGAAATTCTAGTCACAGAATAACAGCAACCATTAAGGCACCAGCCCCCATCTGAACTTGGAAACCAAACAGGAGCAGCCTTGATTAGTACTTGGATGTGACACCACTAACAAATACCAGGCAAGTATTCTTTGCCTACAAAAACCCTATGAAATTCATGGGGTCACCATAAGCTGACCAGTGACTTGAAGGCACATACATACATACGGCAGAATTAAGACATGAAATTCCCCAAGGCCGGTGTAAACTGAATGTCTCAGCAGTGAAACTACCTTCAAATCAGGTCTGGGTTTTCCCTGTGTCTACTCCCACAGACTGGGTCTCTAGAATTATCCTGTTAGGTATGAATTCCAGCGTGGAAAAACTACATTTTTGGATTACAACTTCTAGAATGGCCATGCTGGTGGGGGAGGGGGTTCTGGGAGTTGTAGTCCAAACATAATTTTTCTAAGCTCTGTTGGACCTCTTACTGCCTTCTCATCTCCACAGCTCAGATAACTTTGATGCTAATGTGATTGTTGAGTAGACATCAGGGCCCGTCCCAGCCTTTTGTCCTTGCCAACGCTGCTCTGCACTTGAGCTCTGACCCACCTGCTTCTCCGCCATACAGTTCAAGGCCTGACAGATGTCAGGGGCTGGAGTCTCACTTTCACCTCCACCCCAGCCATGCAGGTTTGGAGCATTCCTCCTATGGTAAAGTGTGGGTAACTGTGGAGAAGTACATTCATACAGTCAGTTCTTTTTGGATAGCAGCCGCTTATCTCACAGCACTCATTAATCTGATTACCTCTTCAGGGAGTGAATCATAAGGAGAAGAGAGGTGGGTATTCAAATCAAGAGTGCTTGTCCTGCTTTTTGTCCCATCCTCCAACTAAGTATACACAGTAGCAGGATTGTTGTCTCTGACCTGTAGACATTAGTGGTGTATAGCATTCCTGTGAACATCAAGTGACCTATACATGACCCAAGACAATAAGAATATTAGATTATGAGGAGAACTTGGAAAAGTTATTTTTTTGAGTGTATTTCCAAGTTCCCTCAGGGAATATGGCCATTGGCCATGCTGCTTGGAGGATTCTGGCAGGTTGTCTAAAGAGAAGCTTTTTGCAAGTTGTGGGATATAAGAATTTGCTTTACACTGGACCAGACTAACAGCTCAGTACTATCTACACTGATTGGTAACAGCTCTCCAGGACTCTCAGACAAGGGCATCCAATCTTCCTTGAGATGCTTGGGACTGAACTTAGGTAGGGGCTATCTTAACATTCTGGAATTCCTTTTCTTGGTAAATAAGAGGCAAACAAACAAGGGAAAAATAGCACAGGATGACCAGCCTCTCAGGCAAATGTAGATGCACATGTCTGCGCAAACTGCACAGAAATTAATACTGGACATCTGCTTAAACAATTTTTTTTAAGGTAAACCCTTCAGTGTCAGCTGCAATGTGCTGGTATCCTAATCCAGGATTCCTCCAGTTCAGGCCATTCCACTACTCCCTAGTCTCAGACTACAAGCAGAACTGCCCTGGTTCCATCTCCCTCCAATAACCTACTAAGTCTCTAGTCTTGAGTGCTGTTCTCTTTGGCTAAATTAGGACTGATGTTCAAAAATGATGATTTTCCTGATCAGGCCAAAGGCTCACTTTTTTTGAGACAGGGAACTCGGATACTGCTAGGTGGCCTCTTATTTGTCTCAAAGCCCAGTGGCAATTAGAGATGAGCTGCCTGTGAATTACAGTCTGCAAAGTTATTTTTAAGAAGAATTAAGATAATGATATGCTGAAGCCATTCATAACTGAGCAGTGTGTAGGATGGAGCTCTGGGTTCCCAGAGCATCCTCCTACTGTTGCTCAGTTATGGATGGCTTTGGTGTATCATTATCCTCATTCTTAAAAATGCCTTTCCAAGCTCTGCTCTGGGTATGGAATTATTTCCTTAGTTCTCATGGCCTAGGCTCAGGGACAGAACTGCCCTGAATTAATTTGAATTCTAAAGCTAGTGACTGTCGTACCATCGTGTGGCAAGGAATTCCATATGCTAATTATATATTGCATAGATATAATCTTATGTATCCTGAGCTTACTGCCAGTTTCATCTTTCTTTTGGATGAGCAAAAGTCTAGCACTTCTTACAGAAAATGTCTTCACATCCTTCTCAATTTTTTTTTTAAAAAATCCTCCAGTTTCCTTATTTTCCATGTTAATTTCTGCTGCATCTTCTCCAGCTATAGTGACAAAGCCCCTCACCAAGACCTCTAGGCTTCCTGTACTTCATGCCAAGTTCAGACCAGGCAGGCTGCCAGAAACTGATGACTCTTTTTTGTTTTGTTATAAGCAAATATTGGCTTATAATTTCACTCATGGCATCAACTATATTCATCTGCTGGCGCTTCCTAAAATACACCCAGAAGTTAATTCTATATCAGACAGGCCCATTGCTCCAGTGTCTGGGCACAGGCAAACCCTTCTGTGCATTCAGAAATATTAAGCTATGCTACACAAAGTGACGACCTGTGACCCAGTGCTGGGTCACAAGCTGTCAGCTGCTGGTCCATGTGCCCTTCCAAGAAACTATACAAACAGGATAATAACATCTCAAAAATATGGTACTGATCCCTGGCACATTGGGGAAAAAAACTGCTGGTCCACTATGTCAGATAGCGTGACAAGCACTGTTATAGACTGCTTGGAACTGAACCAGCATCTTAGAATGCAGGAGAGCAATGTTGGTTTGGAAGGTCCCCTAAACATGAATCTCCTTGGACATGGAACAGGAAGAGCATGGGAGACGCCATTAAAAGGACACTAATCAGTCCAAAAACAGTGTTTTCATAGTACCCGGTGAAAGGCCTGTGGGAAAGGCACAAAGCAGAACACTAAGGCCCTCCCCTGGTTTTGGTCCTTGTGCAACTGATATGATGCAGGGGTATGCTGCTTCAGACACAGAGGTCATTTCTGCACTAGGCTGTTATAGTGCTATTATTCCACTTTCAACATCCTATGGAATCCTGGGGTTGCAGTTCCTTTGAGGCCGCTCCCTAAACCGCAAACCCCAGGATTCCATAGGACGTTGAAAGTGAAATAATAGCACTATAACAGTGTAGTGCAGAAATGGCCAGAGTTTGGAAAAGGTCCTTTTTTGAATGGCGACTCCCACAATGCGCTAACTAGCATAGCCACAGCTAGAGGTTTCTGAGAGTTGTAGTTAATGACTGGGATCGTACTGATGCGCTATGCCAGCCTAACTAGCTGCAGAAGAAAAAGTCCACAGTCATTGCATCTGTGAAAGAAGTAAGCTGTTGGAGAAACAGGCTGCTTGGGTTTGATCTGCCTTCCCTTGCCTCTTCTTGCCTCTGCTCCATACCCACAAATTCTGTATCCACCAATTCAACCAATCATGGCTTGAAAATATTTTTTTAAAAATCCAATAAGCAAACTTTGATTTTTGTCATTTTATGTAAGGCACACCATTTTACTAGACCATTGTATACAATGGGCCTTGAGCAGCCACAAATGTTGGTAACCACAAGGTGTCCTGGAACCAAATCCTAGTGGATAACGAAGGCCCATTGCATTGGGCTGGTGTGATGAGCAATGCATAATGGCTGCTTTTAAAAGTTACTCTTTAAGTTCATTTTTAGTAGAATTTTTCAGGTTGTATGGCATCTTCTTTCCTATGGTTTCCCTTTTTCCTAAAGAAGCAAAAAAGCAACATAACAAATGAAATAATAAGTCCCCACAACACACCAGAATGGGGATGAATGGGGATTTCATAGCAAATTAAAAATATCTTTACACTGCCAAGATGCTATTTTTCTCCCCAATAATTCCCAGAGCTTATTGGGAAGGGAAGAAAAGTGTTGGGCACTATTCACTCATATGATTCCGCCCCCCTCTCCCCGCTGGTGTTTTCAAGTGGAACACTCCCAGAAAGGCTGTACCATGTGATAATTCTGAACATGTAGTTCAGTTCTGAATTCTCTCCCTGTCTTTCTTGGCTTGGATCGATCTGACTGCCTAAGGGCCCTTTCAAGTGCTAATCCTGTCTGAGTCTTGGATTTTCCTTCATTTGTCCCTGCATTACAAGAGGAGTCTCAAGGGGTGTGTGCTTTGCAGAGTGGAAGGGCAGGGGGGTCCAGACTTTCAAATAATATCTAAAACTTTCTTGGGTGGCCCGAGAGCAGCTCAGTGCTTTGGTCAAATAAGCTGACGGTGAATCTGATTGGTGGAAGTGGCCAGTGCACCCCCTCCAGGTCTGCTGGACGTCCCAAGGAAGATTTGCATAGCCACCATTGTCTTCCCATTGTTGCATGGACATTGGTGTGAGAATCTACAAAGGTTCAGCAGCACCAGTGCGTTGAGCAAAGCAAATTAGTATGTTGGTCTCACACAATGTCGCTGTGAGAATAGGGATGAATCAGTCCATGTGACTATGTGCCTGAGAGTCTGTAGCAGTTTGCGTTTTTGTGAGAGATTCTGAAAGTCATCTTTTTGGATCACAGCAGCTAGGATCTTTCAGTCAGCACGATCACTGCCTGGGAGGTTTTAGTCTTGCCAGGTTTTCTAAACAGCAATTAGGGACAGCCAAAATTCAGGACATGCAGAGTTGACAATCAGAAAGTAGCTATTAACTTTGTGTTCTACCTAAGTACCAAATGAAAGTATTGATTTCAGTTAACTTAGCCATGTATTTCTCTGTAAAGCTAATATATTGTCTACATTCATAAACGGCATGAGGCACACATTTCTGTCTTTTTATGAAGGGTCCTTACCCCAAAATATGGGATTTTCAGGCACTTCATTCAGTCTGTATAAAAAAGAAAGCTTTCCAGCCCTTAAACAGGGGACATCTATTAAAAGAAGGGACATCTACTAATTCCATAAGGGACAAGATTTGTGGCCCTCAAATAAGGGACATCCCTTATGATAAGGGACACCTGGCAACCCTGTCAAGTTTATATAACTCAGAACTGGGTTGTGGATCAGCATAATGATGAATTGATTACTTCTTGCTTAGATGAATCTAATGGGTTCCTCATGGATCTGCCCTTTGAAAAATGTTCAGAAAGGGCTCCCACTGGAAAACATGACAGGCAGTCCATATGCATTGTATTGCCTTAGATAGTGGTGGAGTTACACTGGCTCCTAGTTTGTCTTGAGCTCAGCTCAAGATGTTGATTGTTACCAACAAAGACTGAAAATGGTTTGGTCAAGTATATCCCTTCCATTCCCTTCCATAGGATCCTACCTATAACATGTCCCACCACCTGGAGAGAGGAGATTGGTAAGCAGTTCAAGGCAAGGTCTCCTCTACAGCAGCCCCTAATTGTGAATTGCTACACTCTGATTTTGTTGTGAAGAATGCTGTGGCTTGTGTTTATATTTCATTGCTATGCAACCATTTAATGCAAGGGAGTCTGGCTGTTTTAATCTGAATAGTATATATTTCCCCAGGCGCCTGATAGGCAGTTTATAATGTCAATAAAATAGTAATAAATAGTAATGTCAATAAATAGTAACAAATGGTAACCCAGTCTTTTTCTGATCCCAACTAGACTAGTAGACTAGAACTATTATTGAATGGTAAGTCAACATTTAACCTAAATCCCATTGATTCACAGCGTTTTGTCTAGTTGGGACTACTGGTGTAGTGGAATCAGTGCTCACAGGGTCAAAGTCTATAGCTGGAGCATAAAGAGATTGTCACAGCAACAAAATTTATTGTTATGAGCTAGCCTTGTAATCCAAAGTATTTAGGCCGGCCTGGTCTTGAGCAGGCAACGTCTGTTAGATTCACAAAAGAGTTACTCATGGAGGGGTGGAAATTGCTACAATTATTTTTTTATATATATATATAAAGAGAGAGCAATGCATTGACCAGCATTTTTGGACTTTTCACTGGAGGTGTTGCTGTGGTGACTGTCATGATGGGGTGGTGAACTTTGGTATGGTTACCACTGGTTGGGACTAGCAATTGGATTTAAGTCTCAGACTTTTTCTGCACCGTCATCTGTAGATTAAATCTAAGGGAGAGTCCTAGCTTCATAGCTGTTCCCTGGACCAAGAAATGCTGCATTTTATTTTATTTTTATACCATCTTTCTTCCAAAGGAGCATGAAGCAATGCACATGTTCTTCTCCATCCTCCATTTTTATTTTCACAATCACCTCATGAGGTAGATCAGGCTGAAAGACAATGAATGGTCAAGGGCCGCCTAAAGACATTTCATGGGCAAGTAGAGATTTGAAACTGAATCTCCCAGTCCTAGTCTGGCACTTCAGCTGCTACACCTGACCTGCTGTGCACGTATAGAGGAAGCCATTTGTACTGGGAAGGGAAGCATCACTGCCACTTAAGGAAGGTTCCCTGGGGTCTTTAATGAGACCCTTGGGTCATCATGGGATGAAGCAAGGAGACCTTTGCCCCAGGTTGAAACTGTCACAGGGCTCTCCACTCAGCATTTGTGAGCTTTCCTCAAATTACACTAAAAGCCATCCTTTATTTGCATGCACAGGTAAATGTTGTTCATGCAGGCCTGAGGGTAAAAAAAAGAGAGATTAAAAATGAATATATTCAAACCAAGTAGACAGTCTATGGAATTGCGGAGGAAACAGATGCAAATACATTCCCTAACCTTTGGAAGAAGTTCACTGACTTTTGCTGCATTGCCAGTCATACAGTGGAAGAGATTCATTTGAGCCTGACCTGACCTGGCTCCACATAATAGATCTACAGGTAGTTAATGCTGTTTTTCTTTCTCTTCCCTCTGTGATGATCACTATGGTTAATGGTATTGTGGGTTGGAAGAGACCACGAAGATGCAAACAGCTGGAGGAAGTGCTACTTGCACACAAATCTGACTGCCCACAATTCCCTACTTCACCGGTCTGTCTGCTGCATGATTGCCCTCTCTCCACACGGATGCATTTTCTCATGGAGGCCAGGAGATGGTGAGAAGGAATGAAATAGGGAAAGAGCTGGCAGATGACCTATCAGTAGGATGCAGTATCAATAAGACTGAAGGAGTTTATTTTGGGAGAGATTGCAATCAGGATTGGTTTGTTTGTGGGGGTGTACAGTCATTACCCCCCCCCACTTTTTCTTCTCATCTCCAGTCCAGGTAGGGCCAACATGTTGTGTGTCTTCAAATCATTTCTGACTTATGGTGACCCTAAGGCAAACCTATCACTGGGTTTTCTTGGCAAGATGTGTTCAGAGGGGGTTTGCCTTTGCCTTCCTTTGAGGCTGACAGAGTGTTACTTGCCTAAGGTCACCCACTGGGTTTCCATGGCTGAACAGGGTTTCAAATATGTGGCATCCAATATAGTTAGACTCTGGGGACAAAATGATGTATCTATCTATGTACGCATGGTGAGAAGAAGAACCTTCTTTTCACAGTGTGTTACTTTTTTCTTATGTGGGACAAGGCAGGGTCTGTGACTGGATGCTGGCTGAGTGTGTAGGAGCTGCCTCTGAGTGCTGCAGCCCTGCCTCCTCAAGGACTGTGTCGTCTCCTCCTCTCTGCAGCTGGAGGGACCAGGGCTCAGGGTGACCTTGAGGCTTCAGCAGGAACGTCATTGAATCCACGCGTTTGATCCTCAGCTGCAATTAAAGGAGAGGCTGAGAATTTGCTTGGCCTCCTGGAAACACTGCAACACTCCCTACTGGAGCAAAGACTGTAATGCTTCCCTGGAAGAACTGTAGGTGGGGCGGAGGGGGAGAAGACTGCATTGTGGGACATTGGAGCTATTAGCAAACCAAGCCAGCCAGCCAGCCTGCCTGCCTGCCTGCCTGCCTGCCTGCCTGGAGGCCCACTCTGCCCCAGCCCAATTTATGGACCTACTAATGCCTCTCAGGCCCACTAGGCAGCCCTTTATAGTCCCTTCCTTCTTTCGTGCCCTTCCCCAACTCCAGTTGATGCTCCCTGTCTGAAGCTGAACATCTTTGGCTCCCCTCTTCTCCCACCCCCGCCCCCAGCGTCCAGGCCGTCTCCACAGTTTCAACTCCAAGCTGCATCTCCGCCTCTGCTGCAGCCCCTAAATCTGGGACAGGTGGAAGCGGCTGTGGGAAGCGGTTGCTGAGGTGAGTGGTTGCTACGGCAGCACGGCTGATGCCTGACGACCAGGAAGCATCTGCCATTAATCAGGGCAGTAAGTGGGTCTCTCAAGGCAGGAAGCCTGGTGCAGATCACCAATTAGCAAGGGCAGCCTCCCTGTAATGAGCAATTGTGGTAACAAGGTGGGGGGAGCGCAAGAGAGGCAGGGGAATAGAATACCCAGCAGGCCAGACCACACCGGACCCTTCCCTTCCCTGCCCTCCCCACTTCCTCCGCCCCCCATCGCCCCCTCCTGCCCTGCCATTAAAGGCCCACGTGTTAGGGAGCTGTTAACAGCTTCTGCGCTGAGCCGCGTTCAGGCCCAGCTGCCTATTCCCCAATTAGCCCGGTGCCCTTTCCACTCTGAGCTGATGTTACTTACCAACGTTGGTTGCCATCTGGCTTTTTAAGAAGCCGCTTTAATATATTCAGTGACAATCAGGGAGCCGTGTTCAGTTCTCACTGTCAGAGCAGTAACACAGGGTCTGGATGGCGGCTGACCCAGGCACCCTCATGCACCCCACCTCCCCAACAAAAGGAGTGGGGAGATAGGCGCATAACGGAGACTGGTGTAATGGAAGGGAGAGACTTATAAATGCAATCCCTGGCAAGAGATAGATTTTTGTCCTCCAGATGCTCTTGGACTGCATCTCCCATTCTTCTCCGTTGGCTGTATTGGCTAATGCTCATGGCAGTTGCAGCCCAACAGCAGCTGGAGAGCCTCTTTTTCCCAGCTCTGCTCTAGCTCCACCTTCCCCAGATGGTGTAGCCTCAGACATTTAGGATTATACTCCTCATCATCCCCAGCCAGCATGGTAATGTATGGGGAGGACAGGAGTTATAGTCCAAAACATCTGGAAGGACCAGCTTTACGGGATGCAGCTCTCTAGACTCATCTTTTACATCAGATGAGCAACTGTACCTCTCCAGCTGGTTGCTGGACTGAAGCTCCCATCAGTCCTTGCTGGCATAGCCAGTTGTGAAGGATCATGGGAAGCTGCAGTTCAAACATCAAGAAGGCCACAGTTGTGTACCCCTGCCTTGTGTCTAGGGCAGAGGTTTAGCTATGGAAGGGGGAAGAAATGAAGGCATTGTCACCACAAATAATAATTTTGGCCCCCATGAAAGTTTCCTTCAGTCCCCAAATTTCTAGCATTGCAGAAACCTGAAACTTCACTTGAGCACTGAAAAAAAGCAGGTTAGGTATCCAAGGAAAAGAAGAATGCTAAGTTATCAAGGCAATGCTAACACAGCACATAGAAGAGTTCCAAGTGTGGACAATTTTACATGTCTTACTCTTAGCAATGCTAGAAAATTGTGGACTGAAGGAAAGTTCCATGGAGAGAGACTGAATTCTTATTTGGAGGAGGAATCTCCTCATTCTGCTTTCCCCCTCCAGTAGAGACGCTCCTGTCCAATGATTCATCGTCCTGTTCTTAACACCAACAGTGATGATCATGTGGCCCTCCAGATTTTATTTATTTAATTGAATTATACAGCATGGAATGGGAATCATGTGGCCCACCAGACGTTGCTGGGCTGCAGTTCCCAGCAGTCTTAGCTAGCATAGGCAATGGTAAAGAATGCTGGGAGTCTCAGTCTAACAGTGTCTGCAGGACCACATGATTCCTCCATGACTGCTCTGTTGTCTCTGCCCTAGAATTCAACAAATGTGGTCAAGCCTTGCTCCAGGAGTGGGCTCACCACATATTGTTGGACAGCAGTTCCTAAACGCTCTGATCAGCATAGCCA